>CM022773.1:16966887-16971887 GCA_012411365.1 Ameiurus melas | reverse complement strand
AAGCTTTGGGAATCCACGCTAACCACAGTGAGAGCCATTATCCACAAATGGCGAAGACATGGAACAGTGGTGAACCTTCCCAATAGTGGCCGGCCGCCCAAAATTACTCCCAAGAGCACAGCGACGACTCATCCAAGAGGTCACAAAGACCCCACAACAACGTCCAAAGAACTGCAGGCCTCACTTGCCTCAGTTAAGGTCAGCGCTCATGCCTCCACCATCAGGAAAAGACTGGGCAAAATGGCCTGCATGGCAGAGTTCCAAGGAGAAAACCACTGCTGAGCAAAAAAGAACATCAAAGCTCGTCCTTACCTCCACAACACATCTTGATGATCCCCAAGACTTTTGGGACAACATATCTGTGGACCGATGAGACAAAAGTGGAACTCTTTGGAAGGTGTGTGTCCAAGTATATCTGGCGTAGAAGGAACACTGCATTTCATAAAAAGAACATTATACCAACAGTAAAACATGGTGGTGGTAGTGTGATGGTCTGGGGTTGTTTTGCTGCTTCAGGACCTGGAAGACTTGCCGTGATAAAAAGGAACTATGAATTCTGCTGTTTACCAAGAGATCCTGAAGGAGAATGTCCGACCATCTGTTCGTGTACTCAAGCTGAAACCAACTTGGGTTCTGCAGCAGGACAATGATCCTAAACACACCAGCAAGTCCACCACCAAATGGCTGAAGAAAACAAAATGAAGACTTTGGAGTGGCGCAGCAGTCCTGACCTGAATCCTATTGAGATGTTGTGGTATGACCTAAAAAGGCCGCTCATGCTCGAAACCCCTAATGTAACTGAATTAGACAATTCTGCAAAGATGAGGGCCAAATTTCCTCCAGGACGCTGTAAAAGCCTCATTGCAACGCTTTGGTTGCAGTTGTTGCTGCTAAGGGTGGCCCAACCAGTTATTAGGTTTTAGGGGCAATCACTTTTTCACACAGGGCCATGATGTGGTTTGATTTTTTCACCTTTAATAATAAACACCTTCATTTACAAATTACATTTTGTGTTTACTTGTGTTGTCCTTGGACTATTGTTTAAATTGGTTTGATGTTCCGAAACACTTAAGTGTGACAAACATGCAAAGGAACAGGAAATGAGGAAGGGGGCAAGACACTTTTTCACACCACTGTATATATTCCATATTTCTATATAAATATGACCTGGAAATATAATTTATCACACTAGTCCTAAAAGTAGACAAAGAGAACCCAATTAGACAAATGAGACAGAAGTAATATACTTGGTCATTTATTTTTGAGAAAAATTATCCAATATTTCATATCTGAGAGTGGCAAAAGTATGTAAACCTCTAGAATTAGCAGTTAAATTAAAGGGAGAAATTAGTCAGGTAGTTTTCAATCAGTGGGATGATGATCAGGTGCGAGTGACTGCCATGTTTAATTTAAAGAAGTCTAATCTTCACAACACATTTTTGTAGAAGTGTCTCGTGGCACAAAACAAAATAGATTTCTGAGGACCTCAAAAAATGAAAAAAAGTTGTGGTTACAAAACAGTCTCTAAGGTGTTTGACTCCACCAATCCAAATGTGTGCAAATGGATGAAATTCAAGACCAGTGTTACCCAAGACCAACAAACATCACTCCAAGAGCAAGATGTGTAATACCCTGCAAGGTCACAAAGGATTCCAAGGTAACTTCTAAGCAACTAAAGGCCTCTCTCACATTGGATTAATGTTAATGTTCGTGAGTTCACCACCAGAAGAACACTGAACAATATTGGTGTGCATGGTGGGTTGCAAGGAGAAAACCACTGCTCTCCAAAATAACATTGCTGCTCCTTTTGCAGTTTTTTATAAAGATCAAGACTTGTGTGAAAATCCTGATGTTTTAGGTCATATTTATGCAAAAGTTGAAATTAATGGGATTAACTGTTGATCTATACTATTCCTTGCCATGTCCTGATGTTTATTTTTAATTTTATTTTTTACATTTATATGTACCATCTCATCAGTTTATAATTCTTCATTCCTTATCTATTTCAGTATTACACATCGAAAAGCTCTGCATTTTATTTCCACTGCAGCAGTTCAATTGCATTTGCTTGCACACGGTTGGTGGATATAACCATAAAATGATCATCCATGAGCAACACCATATATACTGTATATCTACTCAGAACTATTTTCAGAATGTCTGCCGCATTTTACAACAGCTCTAACACTGCTCACAATGTGTCAGCAAGCTAGTGGTTTAGCGCTACTAAAACATCCGCTTCTCTGTGCTTTGGAGGTCTGTAGTGAAAGACAGGAAAAGACTCAATACTGTTGCTTCCCCCCTTTACTGCCAAAGCACTTCATCAAAATTGCATAACTGATCTTTATTTTTTCATGAATCATATATATATATTTGGTAAATTTTCATAAATATTATATTGTTAGATTTTAATAAGGGGGGTATTGCAGAAGTAGAGAATTTACCCTCTGATATTTACTCTAATCCTGTCTTCAATTGGTAATTGGGAATACTGATGTCTTTTTGGTAAGTCAGATCATTTGATTCAGCTTACCAGTAAGAATCCACTCAGCTCCTAAATTGCTCATTTTATTGTTCTTTTTCTCGAAATTAGACTTTGCTATATTTTGAGCTGTAACTGTTCTTCTTGCTTTCTTGCATTTTATTATTTTTTAACACGCTTTAAGAAACATTTAAATGTTTCTAAAAGCGTACTGCGTGTCTGTCCTGTGTGTCTGTGCACCATTTCCATTTATCTTGATAACTTTTGCTAATGCACGTGACGGTGTGCAGTAGATCTTCACCAAGCAGAAGTGTGGCAGATCCTCCCTGTCACATTGCCTCGAACACACAGCTGAGAGTTAAAAACACATCATAACACAATTATACACTCTAAACGAACAGTGCAGGCATTAAATAGTGTTTTCCAGGGAATCATTTTGACTAAACTATGCTGCAAGAATAAAAAAATGGAATTAAAGGAAGAAAAATGTCTCGTAGAAATGAGTTGACTCTCAGCGCTCCCCTAAAACAGTCAACTTGTTTGCAAATGACACATCACTAACGCCAGTTAAACCATTTAAGGAGCAATCAGATCGAATCATTCCTTATTATTATTAGTAGTAGTAGTAATAGTAGTAGTAGTAGTAGTAGGCCTGGAGTTTGAGCGGAGTGTTACTTGCCACAGGATATAGGCGGTAAACGTGTGAGACAATGAGTGTAACATGCCATGTACGGGTGAGAAGAGCAAGCTGTGTGGAGGAGCCAACCGCCTGTACATTACAGACTGGAACTGAGCCAGGAGTCAGCACGGAGATGTGAGTACCACACACACACACACACACACACACACACACACACACACACACACACACACATGTTAGTTGGTGTAGGAAGAGACATTATTGTGTGTACTAAATAACCATCAACAAAATTTACTGTAAATGGGATAAAAAAATAATGTGAAAAGAACAAACTATGCCACCCTAAGACTCTCACCCATGTGAGTTTGGATCGATAGGAAAAGGCACACAGGCTTGTTACACCCTAAAGTAGGAAGAGACATGTTTTTGTCAAAGATCACATAACAAAAAACACACTGGGCTTAATAATGTACCCTATAGTAAACATTATATACTATAACAATTGCAATTTTATCCTAAAATATACCGCTCCATTTATTTTCTCCTTTTTATGTTGACATTAAGCAACAACCAGTTTATATTCATGTGCACACACAGATCACCACCAAAACCAAAAAGGGAAAAAAGAAAAGTAAAGGGCAAAGCAGGAGGGCGATAGGAGAACCTGGGGAATCCAATTGCTTCACACCCCAATACCGTCCCCCCACCCCAAAAAAAAATCATGCAATAACCCAATTTAATGTTGGTCACTCAGGAGGATGAACACCTTTAGGCTAAGCTACCAGCTTCACTCTTTAACAACATTTGACTTAAAGGGGGAAACAGCAATCCAACAATAAACAGATGCTCACAAAACAAAAATAACAAAACCAAAAGTGAATCCAACCCAAAGAAAGCAGGAAATAAAATTGGTAAAGAACCCTAAGCAATCAATAGGAAAAAATCAGATAAAACAGAAAATTAAATTTACACCATTATACAGAGCAATTTACACTTATCACATTTACACAACAGAGCAGTTGAGGGTTATGGCTCCTTGCTTCAGGGCCCAAAAGTGGTAGCTTAGTAGTACTGGGCTTGAACTCCTGACCTTCTGATCAGTAAAGGTACCAGAGCCTTTTAACCACTGAGAGACCACTGCCATAGCACATACATAACAGGACATGTGCTTGATGCAGTTAAGGAAAGCATAATGCGCAGCTAGCCAAAAGACCAACCAGCACACCCAGAAGTCCTCAGGTACACAACGTATTCAACCAATGTGTTCTGCAAACACTCGCTAGTCACAGCCACTTTGATATAGCAATTAAAAGCATGTAGTGAGTGCAGAGCCACTTGGCAAGAAGGAAGGAGTTACAATCAAACTTAGTAGAGCAAGATGAATCTGCAAGGAAGTAAGCTCAGCAAAGCAGCAGCACCAGCACAATACTTCAATTGAGTGTTTAGCTGAAGAAGGAGCCAAACAGCTGTGTCAAGGCTGAATGTAGTGTATTAATGGTCGAGTTGTACCAAGGTACAACCTCTAGACAGATAGGACAAATGCCTAGAGCAAAGCAACGCACGGTGCATGAAGCTGTATAAGAAGCTCACCTGTTAACCACTTGCCTTTTATGTAGAAATACCCTAGGATTAATCTGGTAGTAACAAAGTTTAACCAGCCATGTAAAGGACACAACGTGAATATGGACCATAGAAAGAAAAGCAAGCTTCAATGCAGCAGGCAAGCTTGTGCTACTCACACCACACTACACTCACACTACACCACACTACACCACACCTACACTCACACTACACTACTCTACTCTACACAAAAGATAACAAGAGGGCTACTGTGCCTCACCTGAATATTCTTCAATTAAATTAATTCAATTCAGTTTT
>CM022773.1:16734378-16966387 GCA_012411365.1 Ameiurus melas | reverse complement strand
AGGCAGCAACATGCACAGAATCTCTCCAGAGCAAAATTCATGTACATTGTGAGTTATATCATGTGGTTGGTTTATCATAATGTAGTTTGTATAGTCCAGTAGATACGTAATCCAGCATGAGATGTCGGCCGTGTCCATGGTAAAATTGTAATCCTACTTTCCCTGTGGAAAATAAGAGAATACTGCTTTAGCTTCATGTGCTTAATACAGCAGGGACTACATTATTTTCTGCAAGTTATAATTATTTTATCATTACACATTACTTTTTTATTTTCTTTTTTGACTGATAGAGATCTTAACTCGATTTTTAAAAATCTTCTTTTAGTAAACATAAAGGCAGTGCTTAACATAAAACATCTAAAACATTCAAAAGGAGTTAAATTTGCCACGCCCCAGATACATTTTATATAAAGTACTTATCCAAAAGTCTTAGGCACTCTATTTGTTTAGTACAAACCATGTAATAGGATTTTTAATTTTATCACTTCTACATTATCACGTCAGTAAAAAAAACATTTTATATTCCTAAAAATTTGCTTTCCAGCCTAAAAATTTAAATATGTCACTTCAAAAGAATATTACATAAGAGTACATATTGCCATACTCTATTCAGACAGAAACACAATGAAGGCTGATAAGAATAAGAAGTGAGTGCTACAGTCTAAGCCTCCAGAAGCACTTCCCGTGACAGGTTCTGCAAGAGTTCACAAAACTTACAACCCATTTCTAGTAACACTGTAGAAAGTATACCAGAGACTACTCTTTTTTCTGTTAATTATTTCTTCACCCCCAAGTGGTTCATAAGCATTACATGACTGCTGTTTTAAAAAAGTCTGCTACTCTATAAAGATATCAATCCTTATCTATCCCTAAGTAAAAATTCACTAATAAATTATTAGTAAAAATTACTTTTTAATAATATTTAAAAGTAGCTATCCTGCTCATCTTAACTCTGTGAATACAAATAACTGCGTTAAAATTGTAGTTAGAGGAAATTGTCTGACAAATCAATCCGACACAATTTCTCAACCAACTGCTTATATTCTGTCAGACTGTCCATCAAAAAAAAGATAAACTTCCAATCCAGTGTGAACTGAGGAATGTTAATTGAAAAAAGCCTACTCTGGATCATTCTAATTAAACACGCTCATGTTCACCAATCAAGAACACTCTTAATAAAGCCCTTAATACACTTCCATTACAATCTGAGAGTGCACATTGCCCTCTGTGTTTCTATGTTTCACATCAATAAAAACAGTTACTGTACTTTATATGATGGAGCACTTAATGAATGTTTTTCCATTTAATTAACTGGCAACTGTGACTAAACTGTACATAAAAACTCTTTTTTAAAAGAAGAAAAGTGAAAGTTAAAAGAAAAAAAAATTTTCTGACTAAAATCCCTTTTAAAATCTTTTAATGCTTTTAAAAAATTATTTATTTAATCTCACAAACAAATTACATTGCAAAAAGCGCTTACCCTACAAGGACAATCAGGACTGTGTGTCATGCTGGTCTTTGACAGCTGTACTGTGTGGGCTGGGTTTGTAGTAGAGTCAAGTGCTGCCTCTTATGAAATGACTTTCACAAAACACCCTTCCAAGATGTGGTCTTTTTCCACACATCAACACCCATCCTCTAATTTCACTTGTGTTTGGTCCTAGGCAATAATGGACAAAATATGTCCTTTTGCCTAGAGCAGCAGATCCTACACATATCCTGTTCTGTATGACTGAAGACTAGGATAGCTGGCTGGATTTTTCTGCTGTAAAGCACCCATTTACAACAGTCATGTATTTTATTTCCAAGTATTTTTGTGTTACTCCTGGAGGGAAATACATCTCAGGTGGTTTTTACTCTGAAAATCCTGTCTATTTAAAAAGAAGTATAATAAGTAGAGTTCCTTTCTTGCCTCAGCCTATTGTCAGTGAGATCGTCTACCACACAATGAGTATTTGTATATTTATATACAAACCCACAATGTATGTTTTAACTATATTTCTTATCGCTCTTAACTTAGCTCTATGTTTTATCCACCTACATTAAAGCTCAAGGTGTTATATACATAAGAAAAGCTCTAATAAAGAAACTGACTACTAAAGACTACTTTTTCCAACTCTTCTTCTGTATAGTAATAAATTTCTAGATGTATACTCATATATAGCTATATATAACTAGTTCAAATCATTTTACTTTTGGCCTTTATTTTTTTTTATGTGGTATTTACTTTTGTTCTTCGATCCCTTATATGCAGAACACATGGCCTTTCCATAGCACTTTATCTTGGTCCTTGGGCTCAGTGTGTACCTCTATGGCTCAGCTTAGCAGCTCACATCAGTAGTTATATCATACACTTTCTGTCAAACTGTCAATCAAAGTGTGGTGTGTGATAATTCTATGGCCCTCTGTGTTTCCCTTGACTGGCAGGTCTGTGGGGGTGGTGTGAGGGGGGGTAACCCTATCGACTGTACTCAGCTGATCAATCTGGCTCCTTTGTGTGTCTGTGTGTGTGTGTGTGTGTGTGTGTGGGGGGTTGAGGAGGTGTGTGTGTTTTTTTTAATGAGTTTGCTTTTTGTGGGTGAAATACGTCTGGAAAAGAAATAATGTTTTTTAATATGGGGATATGTTTGTGTTTACTATGTGGCATTATATCGTTTTGTGTAAACATATTGTTACAAACGCATGATGTTTGAATGTGTACATATAGGAGTAGAATGTTTGTTTTGTGAAAATAATGAAAACAAATGTTGATTACATTTTTAGGGGACCCCGATTTACCCTTTGAAAAAAGTTGTTTTCTGTGTTGTGGTGGATCTCCCCAACAAAAAGTGTTTATGTTAATGACACTTGTTGTGAAACGTGTTTCTCCCTGAATTCATCAACCACAAATGAATACCTTTTTGTGGTATAAGAGAACGTTTGTTTCTGAAATTACTTTTGTGATATTGTTTTATTTTTGATGCTTAAGGATGGTTTAGAGGTGAAATATGTCTGAAAAGCAATATCAATGTTTAATATGGTATATGTAGTCTTTTGTTACTGTGTGGATTATTTTGTTTGTGTAAAACACACAGTGTTAGAAAAGCATGTTGGTTGAATGTGAATATATAAGAGCAGAATGTTTGCTTGTGAAATAAAATGAAAAACGTTGATTAATGTTTGGGGAGAACGTGACTTTAAACAAACATTTACTGAAATAAAACCCCTTTATAAAGATGAAACTATCAATATGGCCAAAGAAATGTAAAAATGTTTATTATATACCTTCTAAAACATAAACCTTAGGAGGTAAAATGTTTAAAAAAGTGCTGATTAAAAGAAAGGTGTAGTTTTCTGGAAAATGGTCTCGCCAATGAGATACTTATAGATGGATACTTATACAGAACTGCCGCTTAAATTACATGCATTTGTGATGCTTTGACATCCCATGTCCCCACTGGCTGACAGTCAAACTGTGTAACTTCATGACCTCTGTAACACTGTTGTTTGATCTGAATGTGTGGATCTTTCCTTGCTGTTATCTGTCTGTGTGAGAAAGAGACATGTGATTTCTGGGGGTTTTGGCTGGACCAGAATGCTTAAGCAAAGGTGGTTTATGTTAATGTAATTAAGTAGAGAGTCGTGGCATCTCAGTGCTAAGATGTTAAGATGTTAAGAAGCTGTAGTTAAAACACAGAAGAAATTCTTGCAACTATCTGTTTACAATGTCTGGTACCGGTGAAATCCTAATACCCCTAGAGGAATGCTGTGTATTCAGCAACAAGAGGACCAGCTGGAATGAGAGAGAACCTGACTCTCTGCTCCAAGAAAAAAAAACAAGATGTTAGTCTCGTTTGACACCTTCATGAAGATATAGTAAAGACGTTGTTGCTTAACCCTGAAGCAGGCGCCAACAACTCCAAAGATTGTGTCTTAAGGCCGAGGGTTTATTTTAGGAGGTAGGAAAACATTTATATGGTGTATAAAAGAAACAGGTGTATCGTCCAAAGTTGTACTTAATGTGAAATAAATTGGGAGACACTGAGTACATTTCTTGTTCCATAGTCTATAAGGATCCCCACCATTAATGTAGAGTGACAATGTTCACACCCTTCTGTGACTACTTTACTTTAAGTTTTAAGCATTTTTATTTTGTGATGGCAACTCAGACAAAATCTGTTGTACATTTGGTATCTGGGTGATTTTAGAGTTAGACCCCAACTGTCAAATATGTTTTGACATAGAATGTGAATTGCTTTGTTATGGCAAAAGAGCACGATGGAATGGAAAAAAGTATGATGATGTGACCTAATGCTCAGGAGTTCAACAGCACGTTGACTTGGGAACATTCCAACATGATCCTCAGAGAGGATGTATATATAATATAGATCAGATCACCAGTATGTCTTTTACCTAATCCTTGATCTGGAGTGTCAAAATTATTACTTTTTATTTCCTCGTATGGTTTTATGACAGTGAGCAGTCATATACACTATAAGCCAAAAGTTATAGAAGCTTATGGGGCAAATTAATTTTTAAAGGTTCCAAAATATTTGAAAAGTTATCTTGGCAAATATCTTTGCGTAGATATCTATGAATAAATTGTCAAACTTTACATCTTGGGCTTTTTTCTGGCAGAAATCAGGTCCTCTCTCATTTCAACTGGTCTTCTTGTTGGTGAATACACAGCATTCCCTTTAGAGGTATTAGGATTTCTCGAGTAGACATTGTAACAGATAGTTGCAGAGTTTCTTCTGTGTTTTAACACAGCTTCTAACATCTTAACATCGTAGCACTAGACTCGACTCTCTCCTTTAATTTGTTAACATAAACACCTTTTTCATTCTGATCGCAAAACCCCCAGAAATCACCACGTCTCTTTCTCACACAGACAGATAACTGCAAGGAAAGATCACACATTCAAATCAAACAAGTGTTATAGAGGGTCATGGAATTTGCAGACTTGACTGTCAGCCAGTGGGACATGGGATGTCAAAACATACACAAAAATCGTATGTTAAACCTCATCTTCAAAATAAAACTACCACAAAAGAATTTCAGAAACAAACATTCTCTTATACCACATTTGTTGTGAATCCCTACATACACAAACACCCCCTAGGAAGGGAAGGACACAATGGATAGGGTTACCCCAGCCCTGGTCATAAAAGAGAAGTTCTTCACCACAAATCTCCGGTCAGGAAGAAAACAAGGGCCATAAATTAAGCACCCTAGAGAAACGCAGTCCTGAGAAGGACGAGGCCACAAAATTAGCCCTCTAGTTCTACCCCGCCTGATTGACATTTTGACAGAATGTACTGGTCACGATGAAAACGTGGCATGGGTGTGTTTAGAGAGAGAGGTTGGGTTCATTTAACTGCTTTTACACAGCGAATGGAAGACATCTCTTGAAAAGAACTCATCTCCTAAGTTTAAACATTACGGTGATTCTTTTAGACAGCACTTTAACATTTTTACCTCGTAAGCATCTTTGTTTAGAAGTCGTGTAATATGTGCTATTCTGAAGGTGAATTATTCTGGATAATTTCAGTGAACTCATTTTCAGCATGCTTGCATCCATGACTGCTAAGTGAAGTGAAGAGCAGAGCTGTGGATTGAAGTAAAAAAAAAAAAAGATGATGAACTGAAATGAAGTAAGTGCATATAAAGCTTTTATGTTCTTCGCAAATTGCTAGTTTTCTACAGGCATGTTAAGTATACATTAAGTGTTATTATTTAGTTAATGTTCTATCTAGTTAGGCTATGCTAATGCTAGATTGATGGCAATCATTAGCAGCTGACAGCCTAAATTAGCCTGATTTGGCATTATAGCCGCCGAGTCTGGTGTCCTTTCATCATTAAAGTAAAATGCATGAAGTAGGATTTACTGCGTCGGCATTAAAACAGTTTTGTGTGCCCCATACATTAGCTGGTTAGCATATAACCACATTATGCTCCCAGGAATTCACACACTGTCTGTGTGATGTCATTCATTATGCGACTGATGGACTATATAGACCAGGGGTGTCAAATGTATGGCCCTGCCTGGGCCTGAACAGGCCAGCCAAGGGGTTCAATCCGCCCGCAGGATAAATCTGAAAGTGAAAAAATTGCGAAATGAGACATGAACTAGAATTTTTAAATAAACTGCTGTTCCTGTTTTAGACATGGAGCAGCTGAAAGAAGAAGAAAAGACAAAACAATGCTGAGATAGACACAGCTAATGTTCAGTGATTACTACGATACATCTACATTACTTTTGTACTCGCTTTTACAGCCTCATTAGCCAAAATGTCTTTGTCAAAAAGGAGAAAAGTGGATACTGAGTGTAGAGTTTTCCAAGAAAAAATGGACAGCTTCCTATTTATTCACAGAGGTGAATGGGAAACCTGTGTGCTTGGTGTGTATGCAACATGTGTCGGTGTTTAAGGAATATAATATTAAAATGTATATAATAAATATAATAGCAAAAGCCAGCTACATAATTGCTAACGAAATAGCATTAGCATCAAAAGCCGTATTACAGAAGGGGAGTTCATCAAAATATGCATGCTGAAGGCTGCAGAACTTGTGATGTCCCGAGAAGCAACAAGCTTTTGCCAATATCGGCCTGACGAGGAATACTATTGCAGAGAGGATTTCAGAACTATTCACAGATTTGGACAGCCAATTGAAACACAGAGTCAAGTCTTTCTTGCATTTTCTGTTGCAATTGATGAGAGCACTAACATTACAGACGTTGCTCAACTGGCTATATTTATTCGTGGAGTTGAATGAGATATTGGCCGTCCACAGAGGAGTTCCTTGAGTTGGTGCCTATCGATGGACACCACAACCAGTGACAGAGTTGGAGTAGACTGGTCTACGTGGCTGTCAGCTTGGCTACAGATGGCGCACCATCAATGATTCAAAAAAAGCAGGCGTTGGGGCAAAAATTCTGAGAAAAAAATTACAAACCACAAATGGAGGGAGATGCTTTTTGACATATCACTGTATTTTGCACCAGGAGGCATTGTGTTGCAAGTCATTAAAAATGGATCACATCATGGAGGTGGTTGTCCGAACTGTTGATTTTATCCAGGCCAGAGGTCTGAATCATCGTCCAGTTTGACTGCCTTCTCAGTGACAACAAAATTACCCATGGCCTTCCATACCACACTGAAGTAAGATGGTTAAGCCGAGGCACTGTGCTGAAGCGTTTCTTTGAGCTACAAGAGGAAAATTGGACAGTTTATGGTGGCAAAAAGGAAAGCCAGTGATGAAGTTACAATCTCTGGAATGGCTGCAGGACCTTGAATTTATGGTGGATATTACAGAGCACCTCAATAATTTTAACAAAATGTTGCAAGGCCATAAAATAGTTGTCACACAGTATTATGACAGCATACGTGCTTTCAAGTTGAAGATGACTTTGTGGGAGATGAAGGGCCGAATTTTGCGTAATTACCCAAAGACAATTAAAATTAGAAGCAAATACTCACATCCGTAAACCCAATTGGAGATAGAAAAAAAGACGACCAGCCGTGAGTGAGGAAAAGCAAGGGTTCAGTTTTTATTTCGGACCACCACACGAGATCCACACCACAATGAGGAATTCCCAGACATGATCTGATAACTGAAGCTTGAGCTCCAGTATTTATAGCTGTTACGGTTCCCCTTTGAAGCAGCATGCTCGCTCGTTACGTGAAAGCGGTATGCGATGTCTGTTGTGACATTTGGACATGTGCTTTTGTTTTGTTTCTGTCATTGGCTGGGAGGGCATGTTGTGTTGTGTTTATGTTAGTCATGTCCCCGCCCGCTTTTCTGTCATAGGTTGGATCCCCGCGTGTGTCTGAATTGCATTCAGCTGGATGCTGTTTTAAATTAATTCAGCCGAAACGGCGGCCAGGTACCCTGATTGAAGAAGGGAGCCCAGCCCGCTGAGAAACGTTCTGTAAGAACTCCAGGACTGTAGCAATTGTTTGCAGTTCACTGGGTCTAGGTGGCGTTCCTCATGCCACAAGACAAAAGCGGACACTTGAGTGCATGGGCTTTTGCTTTCCTTGTGGATGGTGCTCTAGCTTTTTAACATGGTTTCAACAATCTCAGTTGTGAGACATGAATCTATGAGCTGGTGCCCCTCAGGAGCCAGGACCCACAGTTGCCGAAGTTCTGGGCCGAGGGTGATAGATCAGCCTCCGGGCTTGAGACAGTAGATCCGCGCCTAGGGGCTTGAATGGGGCAGCGCACAGACCTTCCAGGGCCATAGAAGGTCCCAGGAAGGTATGCTGCGTCCTGCAGATGGGCCTCAGCCATCTGAGACCACGCGATGAACCCTCGGGGTAGAGGATGTTGCCCCCACAGAGGCCCCCTCAACAGGGCGTGGATGGCGCAAAATGGGCGGACACATAACCCTGATTGTAGAAGGAGCTCACCCTGTTGAGAAATGTTATTGTAGGAGCTCCAGGACTGTAGCTATTGTGCGCAGTTACTGGGTTCACAGTGAATCCCTGTGGACGGGAATCTCCCAAGGAGTGCCATCATGCAGAGATATTATCTCTCAGAACCATGTTTGAGCTGCCAAAAAGGTGCTATTAGCAGGCTATCTTGGCAAACTCTGCGAGGAGCTAGTGGGAGCAGCGATCGGGGGGCAGCATACAGATGTGACCTCAGCCACAGTGTGGATTCCACCCTAGGCTCCCAAGATACAGCTTTATCTAGCTCAGTGTTGATAGGATTGACACTACGCCGTTGGGGGATAGAAACGCCCTCCATCGTAGTAGAATCTTATAACCCCTAGGAAAAGTTGTCCACTGCACCTGGGAAAGCCAACTTTCTGAGATTCAACCTGAGCCCTGAGTTCTTCACGCGGGCGAGAACAACATCTCAATGTAGAACCGCCAGCTCCCTGGATCGTGCAGAATTAACCAGTCGTCCAGGTAGCTTGGTACACAGATGCCCCTGGAGTCCCAATGGAGCCAGAGTGACATCCATGCACTTTGTGAAGGTGCGAGGGGATAAGCTAGCAATACTCCTATGCGGGAAACATGCACCTTTTAGACCTATCGCCACAAACCAGTTCTCGAACTGGATCTGTGGCACCCGATAGTTTGAACATCAGCCTCTGGAACCTTTATGTCCGAAGAGTACGGTTTAGATGATGCAGATCTAAAAATTGGCCGCATATTCCCACTTTTTTGGCGAACAGGAAATAAAGGCTGTAAACCTCCCTCCCTGAGGGAACGGGTACATGTTTCAGGACCCCCTTTGTCCAAAAAGGGAGCTTACTTCCTGCGCTAACGGGCCGGGCTCTGGTCTGTGCTGACTACTGTGGTGAGCACACCTGTGAACGGGGAGGTCGAGCTATAACTGGACCCGTAACCCTTTCTATGGTAGACAGAACCCATGGAGACACATTTGGCGTAGCTTGCACGCTGCCCGATGGTCTCCTAGTGACGTTAGCTATTCCACATTCTATTGAGAGAAGCATCAGATTTCCGTTGCCCTGTGACAGCTTGCTGACCAGGGGAACACGAAAACTTGGGGACCACCTTGGCTAGGGGAGGCCCTACAGTAGCACTGGGGGCTACCTGCCCTAACAACCTCATGTCCCCTGATACGTCCCTCCACAGCCCCTCAGGACCGCTCATCTTTGCCTGCTTGGCCTTTTGACCATTCTCAGATCAGGCCTAACAGCGAGACCACGACTGTGGCCGCCCTGGTTCCCCTCGCTGTCTCGGCGGGTTGTGCGGGCTGCCATACTCGCCTTCTGGGTTTCCCCATACTAGTGCTGGCCCAGGCTCCACTCGTGGACACCCGGATGAGCTTGAGACAACTTTTTCTTCGCCATAAGTCGAGCTCACTCAGCAGGTCTGCTTGGTAGGCCTGCAACCCTGTCACTGTCTGCAGTGACCCACAAGCAAGACTACTACTGCATAGGCTTTGCTACCAATGCCACCTTGGATGACAAGCCGGCCCCTGTAATTACCTGCCGCGGGTGAAGAGAGGTAGCTAGCAAGCGCCTCCTCCACCTCGGGCATAGTTACAGTGGTGTAAAAAAGTGTTTGCCCCCTTCTTCCTCCTGTTCCTTTTGTCATTTTGTCACACTTAGTGTTTCGGAACATCAAACCCATTTAAACAATAGTCAAGGACAACACAAGTAAACACAAAATGCAATTTGTAAATGAAGGTGTTTATTATTAAAGGTGAAAAAAATCCAAACCATCATGGCCCTGTGTAAAAATGATGATTGCCCCCCTTGTTAAAAACATACTATAACTGTGGTTGTCCACACCTGAGTTCAATTTCTCTAGCCACACCCAGGCCTGATTATTGCCACACCTGTTCACAATCAAGGCATCACTTAAATAGGAGCTGCTTGACACAGTAAGGTCCACCAGAAGATCCTTTAAAAGCTACACATCATGCCGAGACCCAAAGAAATTCAGGAACAATTGAGAAAGAAAGTAATTGAGATCTATCAGTCTGGAAAGGGTTATAAAGCCATTTCTAAAGCTTTGGGAATCCAGCGAACCACAGTGAGAGCCATTATCCACAAATGGCGAAGACATGGAACAGTGGTGAACCTTCCCAGGAGTGGCGGCCGCCCAAAATTACCCCAAGAGCGCAGCGACGCTCATCCAAGAGGTCACAAAGACCCCACAACAACGGCAAAGAACTGCAGGCCTCACTTGCCCCAGTTAAGGTCAGCGTTCATGCCTCCACCATCAGGAAAAGACTGGGCAAAAATGGCCTGCATGGCAGAGTTCCAAGGAGAAAACCACTGCTGAGCAAAAAGAACATCAAAGCTCGTCTCAATTTCTCCACAACACATCTTGATGACCCCCAAGACTTTTGGGACAACATTCTCGTGGGCCGATGAGACAAAAGTGGAACTCTTTGGAAGGTGTGTGTCCAAGTATATCTGGCATAGAAGGAACACTGCATTTCATAAAAAGAACATTATACCAACAGTAAAAATATGGTGGTGGTAGTGTGATGGTCTGGAGCTGTTTTGCTGCTTCCAGGACCTGGAAGACTTGCCGTGATAAAAGGAACTATGAATTCTGCTGTCTACCAAGAGATCCTGAAGGAGAATGTCCGACCATCTGTTCGTGTACTCAAGCTGAAACGAACTTGGGTTCTGCAGCAAGGACAATGATCCTAAACACACCAGCAAGTTCCACCACCGAATGGCTGAAGAAAAACAAAATGAAGACTTTGGAGTGGCCTAGCCAAAGTCCTAACCTGAATCCTATTGAGATGTTGTGGTATGACCTAAAGGCCGTTCCTGCACTGCAAAAAACCCTCTAATGCGTAAGAAAATTCACCGCAAATGAAGTATTTGAAGGACCTTTGTAAAAAGATAAGTGTGGGCCAAAAATTCCTCCAGGACGGCCTTAAAAGCCTCATTGCTACGTGCTATCGAAACGCTTTTTGGGTTGCAGTTGTGTAGGGTGGCTGCTAAGGGGTCGCCCAAATTGTTATTAGGTTTAGGGGCAATCACTTTTCACACAGGGCCATGATGGTTTTGGATTTTTTCACCTTTAATAATAAACACCTTCATATACAAATTGTATTTGTGTGTCTTGCTGTGTTGTCCTTGACTATTGTTTAAATTGGTTTGATGTTCCGAAACACTTAAGTGTCACAAAAAAGCAAAAAAAAAGGAAATGAGAAACATGCAAAGGAACAGGAAATGAGGAAGGGGGGGGCAAAAACACCTTTTTCACACACACTGTAAATAAAAAGCCATGCCATTCATTCCCCAACAATGGCCAAATAATCCAACATCGTAGGTTAGGTATACTTTGGCTTAAGCGTGGTTTTCGAAGTTAGATTTTGTCATAACCCCTGGAAGACAGGAGTTTGCAGTGTAAAGTGATTTACTTTCACTGGGTAATCACTGCAAGCAGCTCTTTATCGCTGCTTCCGAAGTTTTTTAACACATTACCTTCTAACTCTTCGTAGTCATAGAGTGATTATACCCTTTTGGCTTTCCATGCGGGAGGAGGAGTCGTACCGCAACTCAAAATCCAGCGGAGAGCTGAAACCCGAAGACAGAGAGAGAGAAGTAAAGCAGCGCTCGTCTCCGCTCTTCTTCCAGATTTAAGAGATCCCCCGAACCTGAGACGTTTGGCTGCCTCGGCAGCGGTCGGCCTAGATCCCATGAGGAGTCTGAAACCCAACTTCGCTTTCGGCTTCCCTTTTCTTTTTTTGAGAAGAGAGCGAAGTTGAGCTGCTACATGCCGCTTCGAGTTACCACGCGCGGCGGTTACACTGCAATCAACTACACCACTAACACTTCACCCAGAATGTGTGCACTTTTCCCCGGTGATGAAACGGGAGCACGTTACACACTTCTTTAACTTTTTCTTTTTCATTACTTGCCTTTCCTTTCAAAAGGGATAGAAAAGTTAAGAGTTTTGAGAAAATATCAAGTAGAAATGAAGGTTTTTTGTCACCCACAAACAACAGACATGCAGTCGCTGAAGATAATATGGCTGGGTGGCTGGTTCATAGGTGCTGGCATATATATCATGCGACGGCTTAATGTACGCCACCTGATCGCGGCAGGCCTATAAGTAGAGGCATGATTTTACAAGACTTCAAGTTAGATACCGGGACCCGCAAGGCGTTCCCATACTGCTAAATGCAATGTCGAAGTTCCCTTTGAAAGGGAACAGCTGGTGATTACATGTTTGGGGAACGGGTGTTTTTACTGGAAATAAAACCCCGAAAAAGATAAACCATCAATATGGCCGAAGAAATGTAAAAATGTTTTTACATACGTTCTAAACAGGGTAAAACCGTTTTGAGGTAAAATGTTTAAAAGTGTCTGTTTAAAAGAAAGGTGCAGTTTGTTTCAACTATAATCAAGATTCTGGAAAATGCGTTCGCCAATGAGATACTTATAGATGGATACTTACACAGAACTCGCACAAATACATGCGATTTTGTGTATGCTTTGACATCCCATGTCCCCATTTGAGCTGACAGTCAAACTGTAACTTTCATGACCTCTGTAACACTGTTTGATCTGAATGTGTGATCTTTCCTTGCTCTTATCTGTCTGTTTAAAAGTGAGAAAGACGTGTGATTTCTGGGGTTTTGCTGACCAGAATGCTTACAAAGGTGTTTATGTTAACGTTAATTAAGGAGAGAGTCGGTGGTACTCAGTGCTATGATTAACGATGTTAAGAAAGCTGTAGTTAAAACACAGAAGAAATTCTGCACCATTGTTACTATGCTGTAAAAATTCTGGTCCTTACCCCTATAGGAATGCTGTGTATTCAGCAACAAGAGGACCAGTTGAAATGAGAGAGAACCTGACTTCGCCCCAAGAAAAAAAACAAGATGTTAGTTTGACAATTTCTTCATGAAGATATAGTAAAGACGTTGTTGTTTAACTCTGAGCAGGGCGTCAACAACTCCAAAGATTGTGTCTTAAGGCCGAGGGTTTTATTTAGGAGGTAGAAAAACATTTAAAGATGGTGTTTTAAAAGAAACGGGTGTATCGTCCATAATGGTAAAAATAAAAAATAGTTGTACTTCAATGTGAAATAAATCGGTGGAGACACTGAGTACGTTTCTGTTCCACAGTCTATAAGGATCGCCACCATTAATGTAGAGTGACAAATGTTCACACCCTTCGTGACTACTTTACTTAAGTTTTAAGCATTTTTATTTTGTGATGGCAACCAGACAAAATCTGTTGTACATTTGGTATCTGGTGATTTTAGAGTTAGACCCCAACTGTCAAATATGTTTTGACATAGAATGTGAATTGCTTTCTCAGGCAAAGAGCACGATGGTATGGAAAAAAGTATGATGAGGTGACCTAATGCTCAGGAGTTCAACAGTACGTTGACTTGGGAACATTCCAACATGATCCTCAGAGAGGATGTATATATAATATAGATCAGATCACCAGTATGTCTTTACCCAATCCTGATCTGGAGTCAAAATGATTACTTTTTATTTCCTCGTATGGTTTTATGACAGTGAGCAGTCATATACACTATAAGCCAAAGTTATAGAAGCAGGCAAATTAATTTTAAAGGTTCCAAAATATTTGAAAAGTTATCTTGGCAAATATCTTGGCAGATATCTTTATGAATAAACTGTCAAACTTACATCTTGGGTTTTTTTTTCTTGGAGCAGAAATCAGGTCCTCTTTCATTTCAACTGGTCTTCTTGTTGGTGAATACACAGCATTCCTTTAGAGGTATTAGGATTTCTCGGAGCAGACATTGTAACAGATAGTTGCAGAGTTTCTTCTGTGTTTTAACTACAGCTTCTTAACATCTTAACATCGTAGCACTAAGACTCATGACTCTCTCCTTAATTTGTTAACATAAACACCTTATGCATTCTGATCAGCAAAACCCCAAAAATCACACGCTTCGCTCACACAGACAGATAACTGCAAGGAAAGATCACACATTCAAATCAAACAGTGTTACAGAGGTCATGAATTTGCACGCAACTTGACTGTCAGCCAGTGGGGACATGGGATGTCAAAACATACACAAAATCGTATGTAAACCATCCTTAATCTTCAAAATAAAACAATACCATAAAAAGTAATTTCAGAAACAAACATTCTCTTATACCACATTTGTTGGGGAGATCCCTACAATACACAAAACATCCCCCTTAGGGAAGGGAAGGACACAGTGGATAGGGTTACCCCCAGCCCTGGTCATAAAAAGAAGTGTCTTCACCACAAATCTCTCGTTGAAGAAACAAAAAGGGCCATAAATTAAGCACTCCTAGAGAAACGCAGTCCTGAGAAGGACGAGGCCATAAATTAGCCCTCTAGTTCTACCGCCATGATTGACATTTTGACAGAATGTACTGGTCACGATGAAAACACGTGCATGGGTGTGTTTAGAGAGAGAGGTTGGGTTCATTTTAACTGCTTTTACACAGCGAATGGAAGACATCTCTGGAAAGAACTCATCTCCTAGTTTAAACATTACGGTGATTCTTTTAGACAGCACTTTAACATTTTTACCTCGTAAGCATCTTTGTTTAGAAGTCATGTAATATGTGCTATTCTGAAGGTGAATTATTCTGGATAATTTCAGTGAACTCATTTTCAGCATGCTTGCCACCATGACTGCTAAGTGAAGTGAAGAGCAGAGCTGTGGATTGGCAAAAAAAAAAAAAAAGATGATGAACTGAAATGAAGTAAGTGCATATAAAGCTTTTATGTTCTTCGCAAATTGCTAGTTTTCTACAGGCATGTTAAGTATACATTAAGTGTTATTATTTAGTTAATGTTCTATCTAGTTAGGCTATGCTAATGCTAGATTGATGGCAATCATTAGCAGCTGACAGCCTAAATTAGCTGATTTGGCTTATATAGCGCCTCCGAGAGTCTGGTGTCCTTTCATCATTAAAGTAAAATGCATGAAGTAGGATTACTTCTCGGGCATTAAAAACAGTTTTGTGTACACCATACATTAGCGGTTAGCATATAACCACATTATGCTCCCAGGGAATTCACACACTGTCTGTGTGATGTCATTCATTATGCGACTGATGGACTATATAGACCAGGGGTGTCAAATGTATGGCCCCAGGGCCTGAACAGGCCAGCCAAGGGGTTCAATCCGGCCCGCAGGATAAATCTGAAAGTGAAAAATTGCAATGAGACATGAACTAGAATTTTTTAAATAAACTGCTGTTCCTGTTTTAGACATGGAGCAGCTGAAAGAAGAAGAAAAAGACAAAACAATGCTGAGATAGACACAGCTAATGTTCAGTGATTACTACGATACATCTACTTACTTTTGTACTCGCCTTTACAGCCTCATTAGCCAAAATGTCTTTGTCAAAAAGGAGAAAAGTGGATACTGAGTGTAGAGTTTTCCAAGAAAAATGGACAGCTTCCTATTTATTCACAGAGGTGAATGGGAAACCTGTGTGCTTGGTGTGTATGCAACATGTGTGTGGGTAAGTAAGAATATAATATTAAAATGTATATAATAAATATAATAGCAAAAAGCCAGCTACATAATTGCTAACGAAATAGCATTAGCATCAAAGCCGTATATGCGAAGGGAGTTCATCAAAACATGCATGCTGAAGGCTGCAGAACTCGTATGTCCCGAGAAGCAACAAGCTTTTGCCAACATCGGCCTGACGAGGAATACTATTGCAGAGAGGGATTTCAGAACTATTCACAGATTTGGACAGCCAATTGAAACACAGAGTCAAGTCATTTCTTGCATTTTCTTTTGCAATTGATGAGAGCACTAACATTACAGACGTTGCTCAACTGGCTATATTTATTCGTGGAGTTGATGAGATATTGGCCGTCACAGAGGAGTTCCTTGAGTTGGTGCCTATGATGGACACCACAACAGGACAGAGTTGGAGTAGACTGGTCACGTGCTGTCAGCTTGGCTACAGATGGCGCACCATCAATGATTCGAAAAAAAGCAGGCGTTGTGGCAAAATTCTGAGAAAAATTACAAACCACAAATGGAGGAGATGCTTTTTGGACATATCACTGTATTTTGCACGAGCATGCATTGTGTTGCAAGTCATTAAAAATGGATCACATCATGGAGGTGGTTGTCCGAACTGTTGATTTTATCCAAGCCAGAGGTCTGAATCATCGTCAGTTTGACTGCCTTCTCAGTGACAACAAAATTACCCATGGCCTTCCATACCACACTGAAGTAAGATGGTTAAGCCGAGGCACTGTGCTGGAAGCGTTTCTTTGAGCTACAAGAGGAAATTGGACAGTTTATGGTGGCAAAAGGAAAGCCAGTGATGAAGTTACAATCTCTGGAATGGCTGCAGGACCTTGAATTTATGGTGGATATTACAGAGCACCTCAATAATTTTAACAAAATGTTGCAAGGCCATAAAATAGTTGTCACACAGTATTATGACAGCATACGTGCTTTCAAGTTGAAGATGACTTTGTGGGAGATGAAGGGCCGAATTTTGCGATACCCAAAGACAATTAAAATTAGAAGCAAATACTCACATCCGTAAACCCAATTGGAGATAGAAAAGACGCGACCAGCCGTGAGTGAGGAAAAGCAAGGGTCCAGTTTTTGTCCCGGACCACCACACGAGATCCACACCAATGAGAATTCCCAGACATGATCTGATAACTGAAGCTTGAGCTCCAGTATTTATAGCTGTTACGGTTCCCCTTTGAAGCAGCATGCTCTCGCGCGGTTACGCGAGCGCGTGCGTGTCTGTTGTGACATTTGGACATGTGCTTTTGTTTTGTTTCTGTCATTGGCTGGGAGGGCATGTGTGTTGTGTTTATGTTAGTCATGTCCCCGCCCCGTTTCTGTCATAGGTTGGATCCCCACGTGTGTCTGAATTGCATTCAGCTGGATGCTGTTTTAAATTAATTCAGCCGAAACGGCGGCCAAGTACCCTGATTGAAGAAGGAGCCCAGCCCGCTGAGAAACGTTCTGTAAGAACTCCAGGACTGTAGCAATTGTGCAGTTCACTGGGTCTAGGTGACGTTCCTCATGCCACAAGACAAAAGCTGACACTTGAGTGCATACGCTTTCCTTGTGGATGGTGCTCTAGCTTTTAACATGGTTTCAACAATCTCAGTTGTGAGACATGAATCTATGAGCTGGTGCCCCTCAGGAGCCAGACCCACAGTTGCCGAGTTCTGGCCGAGCGTGATAGATCAGCCCTCCGGCTTGAGACAGTAGATCCGCTCTAGGGGCTTGAATGGGGCAGCCGACAGACCTTCCAGGGCCATAGAAGGTCCCAGGAAGGTATGCGCGGCCTGCAGATGGGCCTCAGCCATCTGAGACCACGCATGAACCTCGAAGTTAGAGGATGTTGCCCCACAGAGGCTCCCTCAACAGGGCGTGGATGGCCGAAATGGCGGACACATAACCCTGATTGTAGAAGGAGCTCACCCTGTTGAGAAATGTTATTGTAGGAGCTCCAGGACTGTAGCTATTGCGCAGTTACTGGGTCCACAGTGAATCCCTGCGGACGGGAATCTCCCAAGGAGTGCCATCATGCAGAGATATTATCTCTCAGAACCATGTTCGAGCTGCCAAAAAGGTGCTATTAGCAGGCTATCTTGGCAAACTCTCGCTAGAGCTAGTGGGAGCAGCGATCGGGGAGCAGCATACAGATGTGACCTCAGCCACATGTGTGGATTCCACCCTAGGCTCCCAAGATACAGCTTTATCTAGCTCAGTGTTGATAGGATTGACACTACGCCTGTTGGGGATAGAAACGCCCTCATCGTAGTAGAATCCTATAACCCCTAGAAAAGTTGTCCACTGCACCTGGGAAAGCCAACTTTTCTGAGATTCAACCTGAGCCCTGAGTTCTTCACGCGGGCGAGAACAACATCTCAATGTCGAACCGCCAGCTCCCTGGATCGTGCTAGAATTAACCAGTCGTCCAGGTAGCTTGGTACACAGATGCCCTGGAGTCCCAATGGAGCCAGAGTGACATCCATGCACTTTGTGAAGGTGCGAGGGGATAAAGCTAGCAATACTCCTATGCTGAAACATGCACCTTTTAGACCTATCGCTACAAACCAGTTCTCGAACTGGATCTGTGGCCACGATAAGTTGAACATCAGCCTCTGAACCTTTATGTCCGAAGAGTACGGTTTTAGATGATGCAGATCTAAAATTGGCCGCATATTCCCACTTTTTGCGGAACAGGAAATAAAGGCTGTAAACCTCCTCCCCTGAGGGAACGGGTACATGTTTCAGGACCCCTTGTCCAAAAAGGGAGCTTACTTCCCGCGCTAACGTCGGGCTCTGGTCTGTGCTGACTACTGTGGTGAGCACACCTGTGAACGGGGAGGTCGAGCTATAACTGGACCCGGTAACCCTTTCTATGGTAGACAGAACCCATGGAGACACATTTGGCCGTAGCTTGCACGCTGCCCGATGGTCTCCTAGTGACGTTAGCTATTCCACATTCTATTGGAGAGAAGCATCAGATTTCCGTTGCCCTGTGACAGCTTGCTGACCAGGGAAACAGAAAAACTTGGGGACCACCTTGGCTAGGGGAGGCCCTACAGTAGCACTGGGGGCTACCTGCCCTAACAACCTCATGTCCCCTGATACGTCCCTCCACAGCCCCTCAGGACCGCTCATCTTTGCCTGCTTGGCCTTTTTGACCATTCTCAGATCAGGCCTAACAGCAGACCGCGACTGTGGCCGCCCGGTTCCCCTGGCTGTCTGCGGGGGTTGGCGGGCTGCCATACTCGCCTTCTGGGTTTCCCCCATACTAGTGCTGGCCCAGGCTCCACTCGTGGACACCCGGATGAGCTTGAGACAACTTTTTCTTCGCCATAAGTCGAGCTCACTCAGCAGGTCTGCTTGGTAGGCCTGCAACCCTGTCACTGTCTGCAGTGACCCACAAGCAAGACTACTACTGCATAGGCTTGCTACCAATGCCACCTTGGATGCAAGCCGGCCCCTGTAATTACCTGCCGTCGGTGAAGAGAGGTAGCTAGCAAGCGCCTCCTCCACCTCGGGCATAGTTACAGTGGTGTGAAAAAGTGTTTGCCCCCTTCCTCATTTCCTGTTCCTTTGCATGTTTGTCACACTTAAGTGTTTCGGAACATCAAACCAATTTAAACAATAGTCAAGGACAACACAAGTAAACACAAAATGCAATTTGTAAATGAAGGTGTTTATTATTAAAGGTGAAAAAAAATCCATGTGTTGCCATATATATATCATGCGATGCGCTTAATTGCCACGTCACCTGATCATGGCAGGCCTATAAGTAGAGGCATGATTTTACACAAGCTTCAGATACCTTTGAAAGGGAACAGCTGTTGATTACATGTTTGGGAGAACGGGGTGACTTTTTACTGAAATAAAACCCCTGAAAAAGATAAACTATCAATATGGCCAAAGAAATGTAAAAAATGTTTTTACATACGTTCTAAACATAAACCTTAGGAGGTAAAATGTTTAAAAGTGCTGATTAAAAGAAAGGTGCAGTTTGTTTCAACTATAATCAAGATTCTGGAAAATGGTTCGCCAATGAGATACTTATAGATGGATACTTACACAGAACTGCCGCTAAATACATGCGATTTTGTGTATGCTTTGACATCCCATGTCCCCACTGGCTGACAGTCAAACCGTGTAACTTCATGACCTCTGTAACACTGTTTGATCTGAATGTGTGATCTTTCCTTGCTGTTATCTGTCTGTGTGAGAAAGAGACGTGTGATTTCTGGGGGTTTTGCTGACCAGAATGCTTACAAAGGTGTTTATGTTAACGAATTAAGGAGAGAGTCGTGCATCTCAGTGCTAAGATGTTAAGATGTTAAGAAGCTGTAGTTAAAACACAGAAGAAATTCTGCAACTATCTGTTACAATGTCTGGTCCGAGAAATCCTAATACCCCTAGAGGAATGCTGTGTATTCAGCAACAAGAGGACCAGTTGAAATGAGAGAGAACCTGACTTCTGCTCCAAGAAAAAAAAACAAGATGTTAGTTTGACAATTTCTTCATGAAGATATAGTAAAGACGTTGTTGTTTAACTCTGAGCAGGGCGTCAACAACTCCAAAGATTGTGTCTTAAGGCCGAGGGTTTTATTTAGGAGGTAGAAAAACATTTAAAGATGGTGTTTTAAAAGAAACGGGTGTATCGTCCATAATGGTAAAAATAAAAAATAGTTGTACTTCAATGTGAAATAAATCAGTGGAGACACTGAGTACGTTTCTGTTCCACAGTCTATAAGGATCGCCACCATTAATGTAGAGTGACAAATGTTCACACCCTTCGTGACTACTTTACTTAAGTTTTAAGCATTTTTATTTTGTGATGGCAACAAGACAAAATCTGTTGTACATTTGGTATCTGGTGATTTTAGAGTTAGACCCCAACTGTCAAATATGTTTTGACATAGAATGTGAATTGCTTTCTCAGGCAAAGAGCACGATGGTATGGAAAAAGTATGATGATGTGACCTAATGCTCAGGGGTTCAACAGTACGTTGACTTGGGAACATACCAACATGATCCTCAGAGAGGATGTATATATAATATAGATCAGATCACCAGTATGTCTTTACCCAATCCTGATCTGGAGTCAAAATGATTACTTTTTATTTCCTCGTATGGTTTTATGACAGTGAGCAGTCATATACACTATAAGCCAAAGTTATAGAAGCAGGCAAATTAATTTTAAAGGTTCCAAAATATTTGAAAAGTTATCTTGGCACCTATCTTGGCAGATATCTTTATGAATAAATTGTCAAACTAACATCTTGTTTTTTTTTCTTGGAGCAGAAATCAGGTCCTCTCTCATTTCAACTGGTCCTCTTGTTGGTGAATACACAGCATTCCTTTAGAATTATTAGGATTTCTCGGAGCAGACATTGTAACAGATAGTTGCAGAGTTTCTTCTGTGTTTTAACTACAGCTTCTTAACATCTTAACATCTTAGCACTAAGACTCATGACTCTCTCCTTAATTTGTTAACATAAACACCTTATGCATTCTGATCAGCAAAACCCCCAGAAATCACACGTCGCTTTCTCACACAGACAGATAACTGCAAGGAAAGATCACACATTCAAATCAAACAGTGTTACAGAGGTCATGAATTTGCACGACTTGACTGTCAGCCAGTGGGGACATGGGATGTCAAAGCATACACAAAATCGTATGTAAACCATCCTTAATCTTCAAAATAAAACAATACCACAAAAGTAATTTCAGAAACAAACATTCTCTGAATCATGGGGGGCCGATTTTTGCGTATTACCCAAAGACAATTAAAATTAGAAGCAAATACTCACATCCGTAAACCCAATTGGAGATAGAAAAAGACGACCAGCCGTGAGTGAGGAAAAGCAAGGGTCCAGTTTTTATTTCGGACCACCACACGAGATCCACACCAATGAGAATTCCCAGACACGATCTGATAACTGAAGCTTGAGCTCCAGTATTTATAGCTGTCACGGTTCCCCTTTAAAGCAGCAAGTGCTCTCGCGATTCGCTGGCGCGTTTCTGTTGTCACATTTGGACATGTGCTTTTGTTTTGTTTCTGTCATTGGCTGGGAGGGCATGTGTGTTGTGTTTATGTTAGTCATGTCCCCGCCCCGTTTCTGTCATAGGTTGGATCCCCACGTGTGTCTGAATTGCATTCAGCTGGATGCTGTTTTAAGTTAATTCATGCCAGCTTATATAGGACGCGCCGTACTACACACAGCGCGGTTAATTAAACGTCGTATCACGTTCCATGTTAGTTGTAGTTCACGCTGGGTTATCCGCTCCCATGTTCATGTTTGTTTATTTTCATCAACCCTGTTTTCTGTGACCCTCACCTGTTTGTGGATTACGTTCTGGATCACTGTTTGGATTTGTCTGCCTTTCTTTCCTTAATAAAAGCTTCCGTTCTAAACTGCGATTACTTCCGTCCTTTATCTGCTACATCACAATACGTGATAATAGCTTATGTACAGAGAAAATAACCAATAAATTTCAGAAAGATTAGGATCTCTTTACCAATAGGGTTAAAAAGATCTCATCTACATTTACCATGAGGATTAAAAGATTCTTTTTACGTTACCATGAGGATTACAAAGGCCTCCCAACAGTTACTATTAGGAAAAAAACAAGCCTCTCACGATAACCATTAGGATTGCAAATGGGAGAGAGAGAAAAGAAAACAATTTTGGGGCAACGACCTTGGTCTCACAGGTGCAGTGTGACGCAGCTATATCTGTTTTATATTTCTATTTTATATATGGTTCTACTACTTACAAGTGGTTTAGTGTACTCCTTACTTCATAATATTATTAAATTATCCTTATAACCTTTTTTTATTTATTCTTATAAAGTTCTAATGTTCTGTATGGCGTTCGGGCCTTCGGGAGGGTGTGTTAGAGAGAAGACGGAGAGACAGAGAGTGTGTGTGTGTGTGTGTGTGTGTGTGTGTGTGTGCTATGTCTGCACACCTGACCTTGAATGTGTAGAGATTTTGTGTGTTTTCTTAACGCTCTTATATTTCTCTGTGAGTAATAAATCCTAGTGTGTACCCCAAATTAACAGCCCTAGCTGCAAAAATTTTGTGCATGTTTGGAACTACCTATCTTTGTGAACAGGTTTTCTCTGTAATGAACATCAATAAAACAAAAGTGCGCTCCCGCTACGGCTCACACCAACACTTAAATGACATTCTGAAACTGGCTGCTACTCAGGACCTGACACTGATGCACTTGTGCAGGCTAAGAGATGCCAAGTTTCAGGAGCAAAAACCAAAGTAGTCTAAACTAGACTAATTCTTGCAAAATGCTGCATCAGAAACATTTTGCACTCAAAAAATATAGTTCTGTGAAAATGAATCCTTGTTGTAATAATAGCTAAAAATTGTGCAATTTGTTAGTCACCAGCTTCACTACAAAAGAGTTTGGTCATAAATTTTGGATGCATTTTTTTGTATGTTTCATGTATAAATCTTATATTTACAGGCCGGGTGATTACTATCTTTCTTATATATTTAAAATGGCCACCACTTTGGTTTTGTAAGATGTGTGGAGTTAATTTAAGTTTTGATAATTATTACACATGTGGAAAATGTAGTAAAAATAATTCCTATATCTTGATAAGTTGATTTAATCTTAAAGTGCACTAAGCTACCATCATATTTTAATTTCTAAATGCCTGTGACTTAAAGTTTTGTGCCTTTGTACAAACACTGTGATCAGTTGTAATGCACACATGTAACTGATGTTTCCGGCTTGACACTGCCCCTACGAGCTGACGCTATTATATTACTTTCTTCTATTTCTATACTTTAAAAAATTATTTACTTGCATTTTACAAATATAAACACATTAGTTTAGATAAAACTAATCGTAATATTGCGGTCGCTAAATTTTGGTTTGTTTGTACAAACATCCACAACTAGCTAGCGTTAGCTTTAGCCCACTAGCATCGCGATTAGCAGTAACCGCTAGCATCACCTACCACTAGCCTATCTTACGTTTGCATTTCATGTTTTGAATTTATCTCTGTTCTGTTTAAAATATATATATATATATATATATATATATATATATATATATATATATATATATATATATATATATATATATATATATATATGTCCACCGTCTCTCCTGTTCTGAGTGCAGATGACTTGCTCGAGCTTTACATGGTGTTGCTGGAACTGGAGGATGTGGAGAGGAGGATCCGCGGCCTACTCGACCAGCAGGCCCAGCTGCAGGAGTGACGAACTGCACTGGAATCATCTTGTGCCTCTGTCCACACACCAAAGTTAATCACACAGTGTGGTATTTCCACTCCCAGCCCCTCTACGCCGTGTGTTTCTCTGTGCAGGGATCGTGCAGCCAGGACTTTCCCAGCCGCAGTCTTCGTCACACCGGCGCCAACACACCTCGGGCCTTGGGTGAACCAGCGGCGGAAGGCTGCACCCCGGGCGAGGGTTTCTCCACCACCGGTGTTCCAGATTCCAACCCGGAACCGCTTCACCCCTCTCCGCCAGACCAGATCAAACGCCGTGATCGTCGGAGACTCCATCGTGCGGAACGTCCGTGTAGCCTCATCCAAAGGTAAGGTGTTTTTCTGGTGCTCATGTTCTTGATGTCGCTGTGCAGGTATCCAGGATCCTGAAGAGAGAGAGGGCACGCATTGGAGCGGTTGTGCTACACCGGGACGAACGACACCAGGCTACGGCAGACAGAGGTTCTGAAGAGGGACTTCTCCAGCCTGATCGAGACGGTGCGAGGCAGATCACCCACGCGAGGTCATCGCGTCTCTGGACCTCTTCCCACATTCAGACGTGAGCAGAAAAGTTCAGTAGACTTCTCGCTTTAAATGAATGGTTAGTCTCTTGGTGTAATGAGCAGAATCTAGTGTTTGTTAATAACTGGAATCTGTTCTGGGAGCGCCCTAGGTTGTTTCATCCTGATGGCCTGCACCCCAGCAGCGTTGGAGCGGAACTGCTGTCCGACAACATCTCCAAGGCATCTTCTGACAATCAGTCAGTATAATCAATGTTCAATTAGTAGTCCATCAACAGTAATACATACTATAGAGACTGTGTCTGTTCTCCAAGCTACCAAATATATAGGAAATATCAGAAAGTCTGTCTTCGTAACCTAATTAACATAAAATTAAATCATATTGAATGCACAGCCAGCATTTTTGATCTGAAGCTAGGACTATTAAACATTAGATCTCTTATGTCTAAGGCTCTTATTGTCAACGACATCATTACTGACCAGGAATGTAATTTAATGTGTTTGCAAACTTGGGTTAAACCAAATGAGTATGTAGCATTAAATGAAGCCAGTCCTCCTGGATACAGTTATGTACATCAGCCTCGTTCAACTGGTAGAGGTGGAGGTGTTGGTCTTATCCATAGTGAAAATCTAGTTGTCACACAAAAATATAGTCATAAGTTTAATTCCTTTGAAATTCTTTATACCAGTGTAAATTACGTAGCCACAAAAAATAAGTCAATTCCTCTAATTATTATTTACAGACCCCCAGGGCCTTATACTGAATTTCTTAGTGAATTTGCAGACTTTGTATCAAACCTGGTTGTGTCTGTAAATAAAGCATTAATCGTCTGAGATTTTAATATTCATTTTGATAACCTGGAGGACACTCTGAGAACAGCGGCCGTGTCCATCTTAGACTAGGGATTAATCAGAACGTAATCGGGCCTACTCATAATGGTGGTCACACTCTTGACCTCGTACTAACATTCGGGCTAAGTATAGAAAATATTGAAAATTTTCGGCAGTTTGAAGTTATCTCAGACCACTATCTTATCTCATTCATAATCCGTATTGATCATAATATCTCCGTCTCGCCTCGCTACCGCATAAAACGCACATTCACATCAGCTACTGCACCGAGCTTCATAAATAACCTACCAGAGACATCAATTAGATTTGGATCAGCGCCTGATCCAGTAGAACTCGATCAGGCAACTGAAAGCTTGGAGTCAACACTCCGCTGCACACTAGATAGAGTGGCTCCACTCAAAAGAAAAATAATTCGAGAAAAAAATTAGCACCCTGGTATAATGATCTAACGCGATCCTTAAAACAGAAATCTAGACAATTAGAACGTAAATGGCGCCAAAACAAGCTGGAGATATTTCAGACAGCATGGAAGGAGAGCCTACTGTAATATAGGAAATCTCTTGCCGATGCTGAAAAGATCTACTTCTCCACCTTAATAGGAGACAACCAAAACAATTCCAGATTCCTCTTCAACATGGTAGCAAAACTAACTAGGAATAAAACCACTTCAGAGAAAAACACTCAATCATTTCATAGCAGTGATGATTTCATGAAATTTTTCATTTATACAATTGAAAATATTAGAGATGAGATACAGGCCATTAAATTACAACCGGTCAGTAATGTAACAAAACCATTAGATGACAATGTGGCAATATCGGATCAATTTTTAGAGTGTTTTGCTCTGCTTATAGAAACCAAACTAGCTACGCTAATCTCATCAGCCAATTCATCAACCTGCATACTAGATCCTGTACCTACATGTTTGTTTAAACAGATTTGTCCAGGAGTAATTAAGTCACTTTTAAATATAGTAAATTCTTCCCTAACCACTGGCTATGTACCTAAATCTCTTAAATAAGCAGTTATTAAACCATTGATAAAAAAAAAAAACCTGACCTTGACCCGTCTGAATTGTTCAGCTATAGACCAATATCAAATCTCCCCTTCATCTCTAAGATTTTAGAAAAGGTTGTAGCAAAGCAGTTATGCTCATACTTGGATAGGAACAACATTCATGAAATGTATCAGTCAGGATTTAAACCTCATCACAGCACAGAGACAGCGCTAGTTAAAGTAGTAAATGACCTTCTGACCTCTGATCAGGCCTGTGTCTCGCTGCTTGTGTTACTCGATCTTAGTGCAGCTTTTTATACTATAGATCACACTATTCTCCTTGATAGATTAGAAAATATTGTTGGTATTAAGGGAACAGTCCTCTCCTGGCTCAGGTCTTATCTGACCGATCGTTATCAGTTCATAGATGTAAATGGTGATTTCTCCATGCGTACTGAGGTTACTTTTGGAGTTCCACAGGGTTCTGTTTTAGGCCCACTGCTTTTCACTTTATATATGTTACCCCTAGGACAAATTATTCGTAAACATGGAATTAGCTTCCACTGTTATGCTGATGATACACAGCTGTATGTGTCGCCGAAGCCAGAGGACAGACAGAAGCTTAGTAAAGTCAAGGATTGTGTAGTAAGGACATTAGACGTTGTATGTTAACTAACTTCCTTTTACTTAATTCTGATAAAACAGAAATACTTTTATTAGGCCCACAGTAACTCTGGATGGTCTTTCTGTTTCATCATGTACAGCAGTTAAAGACCTCGGGTTGATTATTGACTCCAGCCCATCATTTGATGCTCATGTAGATAATATTACTAGGATAGCTTTTTTCATCTCAGAAATATTTCTAAGATAAGAAACATATTGTCACTACATGATGCAGAAATACCGGTTCATGTATCGCCACCTCTAGATTAGATTACTGTAATGCCTTACTGTCTGGATGTTCCAGTAGGAATTTAAATAAACTCCAGTTAGTCCAGAATGCAGCTGCTAGAGTCCTTACTAGAACTAGAAGATACGACCACATCACCCCGATCTTATCCACACTGCATTGGCTCCGTGTAAAATTTCGCATTAAGTTTAAAATACTTTTATTAACCTATAAAGCACTACATGGTCTTGCACCACAATATCTAAGCGATCCTTCTGGTTTTATATGATCCGACACGCCTACTCAGATCAAAAGATGCAGGCTATTTGACATTACCTAGAATAGTGAAGTCTTCAGCAGGGGGAAGAGCCTTCATTTATAGAGCCCCACAGTTGTGGAACAGTCTTCCTATTAGTGTTCGGGACTCAGACACAGTCTCAGTGTTTAAATCTAGGCTTAAAACATATTTGTTTACTCAAGCTTACCCTGACTAGATTATATCTCACTACTTCACAGTCCTAATAATCGTTTTTCTCCCTCTCTCTCTTTTTGCTGAGCCCCACACGAATTTATGGAGATATTGGAGATCCAGATCCCTTCTGCCTCTGGATGTGCCCAAATCTTCTGCTGGGACTACGGCTGCTCCTAAGGTCATACATACTTCTCATTTCCGCATTATCTGTGTTACCTTCACATTCTGTGTTACCCAGATGATGATGGGTTTCCCTTCTGAGTCGGGTTCCTCTCAAGGTTTCTTCCTCAAAAAACATCTTAGGGAGTTTTTCCTTGCCACCGTCGCCACCCAGTGGCTTGCTCAGTTGGGATAAAATGCATTTGTTTTATAGCTGTTTGTTTCTGTATATCTGTTCCTGTTTGTCTCTGTTTATCTGTTTCTGACTGTTTATACCTGTTTTTTATTTCTGTAAAGCTGCTTTGAGACAATGACTATTGTAAAAAGCACTATAGAAATAAAATTGAATTAAATGATAAACTGAAGCACGTTTTTCTTGAGAAATCTGAAGTTGTTCGTAGCATGTTTTGTAAAAGGATAGTTCATTAAATTAAAAAAAAATAATTGTACTTCTTTCCACTAAATCAAAGGGGAAAACATGAATTTATTGTTTTTTTTTTATAGCTATGATGAGCTGTGCTAGGATTTTAATGGTCCGGCCCACTTGGCATCAAATTAGGCTGTATGTGGCCCCTGAAGTAAAATGAGTTTGACTCCCCTGATATAGACCCTCCAGCCATAAGCACTGCTCCTTATATCAGGGGATTTTAACCCTACTTCTCTTGCTGCTGTTTTGCCTACAACCATTATATCAAATACCCTATCAGACAAAACAAAACACTGGAGTGCATTGAGCAGCAATCTCTTAATCAATACCACTTTCAATTCAATTAAATTTTATTTGTATAGCACTTTTTACAATAGACATTGTCTCAAAGCAGCTTTACAGAAATATCAACACAGTATACAGATATTAAAGGTGCAAATTTATCCCAACAGAGCAGGCCACTGAGTGGCGACGGTGGCAAGGAAAAACTCTAAGATGTTTAAGAGGAACAAACCTTGAGAGGAACCCGACTCAGAAGGGAACCCATCCTCATCTGGATAACAACAGATAGTGTGAAAAAGTTCATTATGGATTTATTTGAAGTCTGTTTGGCCTTAGAAGCGGAGTAATCCCAGCAGTCTGGAATTGGAGTAGATGACAACTCCATCCAGAGGTAGGACATCCGAAACGGATCAGGCTGGTCTGGACAGCAGAAAGGATCAGGATCTCTAGTATCTCCATAAAATCGTGTGGGGCTTGACAGAAGGAGAGGGGGAGAGAAAAGATTTATAAAACTGTGCTTAGCGTAATAGAAAGTCTAATCAGGGTAGGCTTGAGTAAACAAATACATTTTAAGCCTAGACTTAAACACTGAGACTGTGTCTGAGTCCTGAACACTAATAGGAGGACTGTTCCATAACTGTGGGGCTCTATAAGCGAAAGCTCTTCCCCCTGCTGAAGACTTCACTATTCGAGGTACCGTCAAATAGCCTGCATCTTTTGTTCTAAGTATGCAGAAGTGGCACAGGAACTGCATCTGGAGTGGCATTGAGATTAATGCATTTACACTGCAGTTACAATTGCATAAATTATGTCATGAGATTAATGCTTTAAATATAACATTTTGAATATAGTAATATGAAATGGGGGGTGAAATGTATAGTATATGGAATGATACTTTTGTAAATGAAACTAAAACCGCCAGTAGGTGGCGGCAAGGAACTGTCTTAATAAGTGAGTCATTGAAACATTCATTCAACCGATTCGTCCGAAATGGCTCATTTATTCATGAGTGAAGCAAGTGACTGTCTTCATGAATGAGTCATTGACTATGTTTACATGCACCCATTTTCGTCAGTCCGAATAATTTCAATCTGATTTCAGATCTGTTTATATGTACCCTAAACATTGCAATCCGTTTCAAATATTAATTTATATGTGCATTATATGTATTCCAAACAAAGCTTCAGCATCTGTTGTCATGCCAACCATACAATAGCGAAGAAAGAAAGCCATGGACGTGACACCAAATGACCTAATAGGATTTATTTGCTTTGTTGACATATATAAACTTATGTCAGCAACGCCCCCCAAATCTTACTCACTTTACTCGGCCAATGAGGAAATCTACAAGAAGTGTAGTGTGTGGCTTCACCACATTACACTTATGTCTACTCCACGTCGAATAACTCTGGATGAAGGTACGAAGTCAAGTTTGGTGGGAGAGAGTACTACTTACCCTAAGACATGAACATACGCACCATTGCATTGTGCATGTGCACAAGGTATTTTTTAATCTGATTGAGAAAATAATATGATTCAAGTGTTTACATGGTAATTTTTTTTCCTCTCAATCGGATTAGAAAAAGAATAAACCACCCCTTCCAATCCCTTCAAAATTTCATTTGGATCGAGCTCAGTCGGATCGACAAAGGTGTTCACATGAAGACTTTTCGGTCCGATTGAGCTCGATCCAAATGAAATTTTGAAGGGATTGGAAGGGGTGGTTTATTCTTTTTCTAATCCGATTGAGAGGAAAAAATTCGGATCGAGCTCAGTCGGATCGACAAAGGTGTTCACATGAAGACTTTTCGGTTATTTGGTTGCATGAAAACGAAGTCTCGATATACTGACTGACTCGACAGATTCGTTCAAAAACTATGAACTATTCAAGAAACAAGACTGTGTTGCTGGGAGATGCAACTGTTCTGCTTTGTTTGGAACTATTTTCATTGGTGAAATAAAGCAGAAACAGTCAAAATAGACATAATTGTGTCTAAAAATTGTCAATATTAACTTATTCTTTATTGAACTGTTGAATAAAATGAATATCACATCCTCAATCCTGCTGATATTCGGGGAAAAGCACTCTTGCTCATGTACTATTGCTTAACTATATCCTATTCTAAATATAAAAAAACAAGAACTCATGCAGGGGATATTCATATACTGAATTTTGGGATCATTTTTATTCATTTTTGGGGAATTTCCAAACCTGAACGATGCTATTATATTTTAGACTAAGTTAGGTTGTGTCACGATCTCGCCGGCAGATGGGACTGCGGCAACAACGTGCATGGACAGCTGGAGAGCATGCGAGCATGTGCTTGAAGTGCACATGGACGATAGGATTTTGTTTACAACGGACATGTGCACTTGTTTTGGTTTCTGTTCTGTCCCCTCGCTGTTCAGTTATTGGCGGAGGTGCGAGGGTGTGTTTTCAAGTGTTACCAGCTGTCAGCAGTTAAGGTAATTGTGACAGGTTATTTAAACCCCTCGTGTAGCTGCGCACGTCGCACGGTATTAGAGGCCGATAGGTGTAATGGTGCCACACAGTAAAGTTTCCATGTCCTGTCTAGTTTCTTGTTCCTTGTTTCATGCCATTGTTAAACGAAAGTTTCATGTCATTGTTAAATGATAATTTCATGTCATAGTTAAATGAGTTTCATGTCATAGTTAAACGAGAGTTTCATTTCATAGTTAAGCGATAGTTGCATGCCATCGTTAAACGAGTATTAGAGGTAATGAAGTTAGATGTGTAACGTGCCAGGCAATAATGTTTCTATGCCCTGCTTTGATTTCATGTATCATGCCTCACTTCTAGTTAATGTGTATGTGTGTAAATGTGCTAAGCGGTAGCGGTTCTGTGGTTTTTCTGGCTTCGTGTTCCATGCCATAGCCTTAGTTAAATGGTTTTCATGTATAGGTGCTTATTTTATGCTATAACTAAACGTTAGATGAGTACAGGTGTAAAACAGGTTGCTGCATTATTGTGCTACACTGTACAGTCTCACAGTCTTGTTCTAAGTTTTGTTTCATGCCTCAAATCTTGTGTTTGCTTTGACCCCATTTTCCCAATTCCTGTACTAGTCACTTTAGAGTGTAAATAAAGACTTTACTCCTGCGCTTACCTCCTGTCCCAGTCTTGTTCCATAACAGGCTGGCTCTATTGAGATGTTTTTATTAGTGGTTTCATTTCACAGCAGTAACAAACAATGCCGAAGCAAAGTGCAAACACTACACTCTAAAAAACACTGGGTTAAAAACAATCCCAGGGTTCTTTTTAGCCAAATGGCTGGGTAAATATAGGAGAGAACGTCGGGGTTACGTATGTAACCCTGTTCCCTGAGAAGGGAATGAGACTTTGCATTTAGCATAGCAGTATGGGGAGCGCCTTGCGCGCGTGACCGGTATCTGAAGCTTGTCTAAAATCATGCCTCTACTTATAGGCCTGCCATGATCAGGTGACGTGGCAATTAAGCGCGTCGCATGATATATATATGGCACCTGTGAACCCTGCCGCCTCTATTATCTGAAGCGAAGATGCAATTCACAGGCCTGCCCTGGTATGACAATGCTATGCAACGTCTCGTTCCCTTCTCAGGGAACAGGGTTACATACGTAACCCCGACGTTCCCTTTCAAAGGGAACTTCGACGTTGAATTTAGCATACAGTACGGTATGGGAACGGGAATACCCACTCCGTCATACCAAGGGTGGCGCCTCGTCTCCAAAATACCGGGCCCGAGGGTCACTGCAAGACACTCGAGCCCGGGGTGGAATGAACATCCAGGCTGTAATAACGAATGAACATGTGTGGTGGAGCCACCCTGCGGCCGCACAATCGTGCAAGGACACCTTTCCGACAGAGCGCTCGAGGAGCGACTGCCCTAGTGGAATGAGCTCTCCGCTTAGAGGTGGCGGACCGCAGCGCCTCGTAGCGATAGAGATTGCTTCCACTATCCAAGTAGAGATGCGCTGTTTTGACACAGCGTCACCCCTACTGTCACCACCAAAGCAGACCAGCAGCTGCTCTGACTTTCGCCACTGGCCGGAGCGGTGGACGTAAGTGCAGAGGGCCCTTACCGGACACAGCAGGTCGAACCTCTCCTGTTCCGGGATGAGGAACGGAGGAGGGCAGAAGGCCTGCAACACCACAGGGTGGGCAGCCGATGTAGGCACTTTAGGAATATAATCCGGCCTAGGGTACAGGAAGGCCTTGGCCAGTCCGGGGCGAAGTCAAGGCGGGGGGCAACGAGAGAGCTTGTAGATCCCCCACTCACTTCAGAGATGTCAGGGCCAGTAGAAGAGCTACCTTTAGAGTCAGAAGCTTCTCCGAGGCTGACTCTAAGGGCTCAAATGGGGCTCCCAACAGACCTTCCAAGACTACAGAAAGGTCCCAAGAAGGTACCCGCGGCCTGCAGATGGGCCTCAACCGTCTGACACCGCGCATGAACCTCGAAGTTAGAGGATGCTGCCCCACAGAGGCTGTATTAACAGGGGCATGGCTGGCCGAAATGGCAGCCACATAAACCCCGATTGTAGAAGGAGCCAACCCTGCTAAAAAAAAACGTTCTTGCAGAAACTCCAGGACTGTCGCCACTGGAGTTCACTGGGTCTAACTGACGTTCTTCACACCACAAGACAAAAATCCGCCACTTGAGCGCATACAATTTCCACACACAACCTCGGTTGTGAGACCATAATCTATGAGCTGGGTGCCCAGGGCCAGACCCACAGTTTCCATAGTTCTGGCCGAGGGTGATAGATCAGCCCTCCGGCTTGAGACAGTAGGTCCCTGCGGATGGGAATCTCCCAAGGAGTGCCGTCGAACAGGGACATTATCTCCAAGAACCAAATTAGGCTGGCCAAAAAAGTTGCTACTACGCAGCAAACGTGAGCGGTTTTGGCGAACTCGCGCTAGAACTTGTGGGAGCAGAGCAATCGGGGGAAGCGTATAGCGCGTGACCTCGGCCCGCGTGTGCACCATGGCGTCCATTCCCACCCAATGGGGCAGGAGGAGTGAGGCGAACCACAGCGGGCGGTGTGTTGTTTCCTCGGAGGCAAACACATCCACTTCCGCTCGTCGAACCTCCGCCATATGGACTCCACCACTTGTGGATGGAGCCTCCACCCCCGGGCCTCAGCCCCTGCCCGACAGGATGTCTGCCCCACACATTCCGACTGCCCGGAATGTACACGCACTCACTGACAAGAACTTCCCTCCGCCCCGCAAGGAGGATTAGTTGCGCCTGCCTGAACAGGGGCGTGAACGTAAGCCTCCCTGGTGGTTGATATACGAGACCACAGCTGTGTTGTCTGACAGAACTAGCACACTGTGACCTCTTGCAACTGGGAGAAAAGAATTTCAGTGCTAGGAATACGGCCCGCATCTCTAGGCGATTTATATGCCACTTCAGATGAGGGCCGCTCCAAAGACCGTGAAAGACAGCCATTTAAGACTGCACCCCAGCCTGTGAGGGACGTCTGTCATGCACGTCTTGCGGTAAGGGGACGCCCCTAGAGTGTGACCCGAGGCTATGAACTGCGGGCACCTCCAAACACTCAGAGCACGTAGGCATCACCGCGTGACCCTGATTACTCTCAGCGGTTTCATCCTCGGATGAAACCCCGACCTCTTCAGCCACCACTGAAACGGTCTCATGTGCAATAGGCCCAACGGTGACGTTGGCTGCTGCTGCCATAAGGCCCAACAGCCACTCGTAAAAGCTGGAGGGATGCCCAGACCCCGCTTTATCTTGCTCAAGGTTGATAGGATCGATTGTACACATGTTGGGGATAGAAACGCCCTCATCGTAGTAGAATCCCATATGACCCCTAGAAAAGTTGTCCTCTGCACTGGGGAAAGCATACTTTTCTTGAGGTTCAACCTGAGCCCCTAGCTCCTCATGTGGCCGAGAACAACATCTCGATGTTGAACCGCCTGTTCCTGGATCGTGCCAGAATTAACCAGTCGTCCAGGTAGTTTAGTACACGGATGCCCTGGAGTCGCAGGGAGCCAGAGCAGCATCCATGCACTTTGTGAAGGTGCGGGGGATAAAGCCAGCCCGAAAGGAAGAACCCGAAATTGGTATGTGTTTTCTCCAAATGCAAACATCAGGAACTTCCTGTGACTGGGCGATATTCCTATGTGGAAATATGCGTCTTTCAGATCTATTGTCACAAACCAGTCCTCGGACTGAATCTGTGTACGATAAGTTTGAGCGTCAGCATCTTGAACCTGTATGTCCGAAAAGTCGGTTCAGATGACGCAGATCCAAAATTGCCCGCATACTCCCATCTTTTTGCGGACCAGGAAATACCGGCTGTAAAACCTCCCTCCCTTAGAGAACGGGGTACACGTTCTATGCCCGTTGCTTTCCAAAACGGAGCTTATTTCCTTTGCTAACGTTGGGCTCTGCTCTGTGCTGACAGTATCGTCGAGCACACCACTGAACCGGGGGCCGGCGAGCTCTGAACTGGACCCGGTAGCCCTTTTCTATTGTAGACAGAACCCATGGGGACACATTTGGCAGTAGTTTCCACGCTGCCAGATGGTCCTTCAGTGATGTCATCTTTTCCGCATTTTGTTGGAGGGAAAGCATCAGATTTCCGCCGCCCTGTGACAGCTTGCTGACCAGAGAAGGCTGGAAATGTGGGACGGGCTTGGCCAGGGCAGGCCCTACAGTAGCACTGGGGGCTGGATGTCCCGGCCGCCTCATGTCCCCTGATATGTCCCTCCGTGACCCATCAGGACCATTCCTTCCGTGCCTGCCTTGCCTTTATGATCATTCTCAGATCAGGCCTCCCAGCAGGCTGTGGCTGTGGCCGGCCGGTCACCCTGGCTTTCTGCGGGGGGAGGCGGGCCGCCACACTCGTCTTCTGCATCTTCCTCGCGCCAACACTGGCCCGGGCTCCACTCATGGAGGCCCGTGCGAACTCGACACTACGGGGAAGGAACCGGCTGAACACCGCCGTTTGCTGTCTTGTGTCGCGAAACCTGTCGGAGATGGCATTGACTGCGCCACCAAACAGGCCGGAAGGCTCAACAGGGGCGTTCAGCAAGGAGACCCTATCCTTGTCCCCCATCCCTGACAGGTTGAGACATAGGTGCCTCTCCGCCACAACCAGGCTACCCATTGAACGGCCGATATGACGAGCCGTTTGCTTGGTCGCCCAAGAAGATAAATCTGTGGCGCGCGCTCGCTGCCACTGCCTCTGGCCCAATTCCCTCACCAGTATCCAGCTCACTCAGCAGGTCTGCCTGGTAGGCCTGCAACACTGCCATTGTCTCTGTATTAAAAATATTTGAAATATATATATTTACTTGAATTTCACAAATATAAACACAGTAGTTTAGATAAAACTAATCGTAATATTGTGGTGTCGCTAAATTCGGGTTTGTTTGTACAAACATCAACGACTAGCTTGCGATTAGCTTTAGCCCGCTAGCATCGTGGTTAGCAGTAACCGCTAGCATCACCTACCACTAGCCTACCTTTACGTTTGTATTTCATATTTTGAATTTATCACTGTTCTGTTTAAAAAAACAAATATGTCCACCGTCTCCTCCTGTTCTGAGTGCAGATGACTCGCTCGAGCTTCACATGGTGTTGCTGGAACTGGAGGATGTGGAGAGGAGAATCCGCGGCCTACTTGACCAGCAGGCCCAGCTGCAGGAGCGACGAACTGCGCTGGAATCATCTTGTGCTTCTGTCCACACACCCGAAAGGTAAACACACAGTGTGGTATTTCCACTCCCAGCCCCTCCGCCGTGTGTTTCTCTGTGCAGGGATCGTGCAGCCAGGACCTTCCCAGCCACGGTCTCCCGTCACGCGGCGCCAACACACGGGCCTTGGGTGAACCAGCGGCGGAAAGCTGCACCCCGTGCGAAGGTCTCTCCACCACGGTGTTCCAGATTCCAACCCGGAACCGCTCGCCCCTCTCTGCCAGACCAGACCCAACGCCGTGATCGTCGGAAACTCCATCGTGCGGAAACGTCCGTGTAGCTTCATCCAAAAGGTAAGGTGCACACACACTGTTTTCTGGTGCTCGTGTTCTTGATGTCGCTGTGCAGGTATCCAGGATCCTGAAGGACGGGCGCATTGAGCGGTTGTGCTGCACGCCGGGACGAAACGACACCAGGCTATGGCAGACGGAGGTTCTGAAGAGGGACTTCACCAGCCTGATCGAGACGGTGCGAGGCAGATCACCCACAACGAGGATCATCGTCTCTGGACCTCTTCCCACATTCAAACGTGGAGCAGAAAAGTTCAGTAGACTTCTCGCTTTAAATGAATGGTTAGTCTCTTGGTGTAATGAGCAGAATCTAGTGTTTGTTAATAACTGGAATCTGTTTTGGGAGCGCCCTAGGCTGTTTCGTCCTGATGGCCTGCACCCCAGCAGCGTTGGAGCGGAACTGCTGTCCGAGAAAATCTCAAGGCGCTTCACTCCAAGTGACTCTCTACCGTAAGTACATCTTCTGACAATAACAGTCAGTTTAATCAATGTTCATTTAATAGTCAATCACCAGTAATAAATACTATTGAGACTGTGTCTGTTCCCCGAGCTATACACATAAATAGGAAATCTCGTAACCTTCGTAACCTAATTAACATAAAATTAAATCATATTGAATGCACAGCCAGCATTTTTGATCTGAAGCTAGGACTATTAAACGTTAGATCTCTTATGTCTAAGGGCTTATTGTCAACCCGACATCATTACTGATCAGGAATGTAATTTAATGTGTTTAACGGAAACTTGGGTTAAACCAAATGAGTACATAGCATTAAATGAAGCCAGTCCTCCTGGATACAGTTATGTACATCAGCCTCGTTCAACTGGTAGAGGTGGAGGTATTGGTCTTATCCATAGTGAAAATCTAGTCGTCACACAAAAATATAGTCATAAGTTTAATTCCTTTGAAATTCTTTATACCAGTGTAAATCCCATAGCCAAAAAAAATAAGTAAATTCCTCTAATTATTATTTACAGACCCCCAGGGCCTTATACTGAATTTCTTAGTGAATTTGCAGACTTTGTATCAAACCTGGTTGTGTCTGTAAATAAAGCATTAATCGTCAGAGATTTTAATGTTCATTTTGATAACCTGGAGGACCCTCTGAGAACAGCGGTGGTGTCCATCTTAGATTCAGTAGGGATTAATCAGAACGTAATCGGGCCTACTCATAGTGGTGGTCACACTCTTGACCTCATACTAACATACGGACTAAGTATAGAAAATATGGAAATTATTCCACAGTCTGAAGTTATCTCAGACCACCATCTTATCTCATTCATAATCCGTATGGATTATAATATCTCCACCTCGCCTCGCTACCGCGTAAAACGCACATTCACATCAGCTACTGCACTGAGCTTCATAAATAACCTACCAGAGACATCAGTTAGATTTGGATCAGCGCCTGATCCAGTAGATCTCGACCAGGCAACTGAAAGTTTGGAGTCAACACTCCGTTGCACACTAGATAGGGTGGCTCCACTCAAAGGAAAATAATTAGACAAAAAAAATTAGCACCCTGGTATAATGATCTACGCCGATCCTTAAAACAGAAATCTAGACAATTAGAACGTAGATGGCCGCAATCCAAGCTGGAGATATTTCAGACAGCATGGAAGGAGAGCCTACTGCAATATAGGAAATCTCTTGTAGATGCTAAAAGATCTACTTCTCCACCTTAATAGGAGACAACCAAAACAATTCCAGATTCCTCTTCAACACGGTAGCACAACTAACTAGGAATAAAACCACTTCAGAGGAAAAAACTCAATCATTTCATAGCAGTGAGGGATTTTATGAAATTTTTCATTTATAAAATTGAAAATATTAGAGATGAAATACAGGCCATAATTAAATTACAACCGGTCAGTAATATAACAAACCCATTAGATGACAATGTGGCAATACTGGATCAATGTTTAGAGTGTTTTGCTCCGCTATAGAGACCGACCTAGCTACACTAATCTCATCAGCTAATTCATCAACCTGCATACTAGATCCTATACCCACATGTTTGTTTAAACAGATTTGTCCAGGAGTAATTAAGTCACTTTTAAATATAGTAAATTCCTCCCTAACCACTGGCTATGTCCCTAAATCTCTAAAATTAGCAGTTATTAAACCATTGATAAAAAAAAACCTGACCTTGACCCGTCTCAATTATCCAATTATAGACCAATATCGAATCTCCCTTCATCTCTAAGATTCTAGAAAAGGTTGTAGCAAAACAGTTATGCTCATACTTAGAAAGGAACAACATTCATGAAATATATCAGTCAGGATTTAGACCTCATCACAGCACAGAGACAGCACAAGTTAAAGTAGTAAATGACCTTCTTCTGACCTCTGATCAGGGTTGTGTCTCGCTGCTTGTGTTACTAGACCTTAGTGCAGCTTTTGATACCATAGATCACACTATTCTCCTTGATAGATTAGAAAATGTTGTTGGTATTAAGGGAACAGTCCTCTCCTGGCTCAGGTCTTATCTGACCGATCGTTATCAATTCGTAGATATAAATGGTGATTTCTCCATGCGTACTGAGGTTACTTTTATAGTTCCCCAGGGTTCTGTTTTAGGCCCACTGCTTTTTACCTTATATATGTTACCCCTAGGACAAATTATTCGTAAACATGGAATTAGCTTCCACTGTTATGCTGATGATACACAGCTGTATGTTTCAGCGAAGCCAGAGGACAGACAGAAGCTTAGTAAAGTGGAGGACTGTGTAAATGACATTAGATGTTGGATGTTAACTAACTTCCTTTTACTTAATTCTGATAAAACAGAAATACTTTTATTAGGCCCACGTGTAGCTAGAAGTAATCTTCCTGACTACACAGTAACTCTGGATGGTCTTTCTGTTTCATCATGTACAGCAGTTAAAGACCTCGGAGTGATTATTGACTCCAGTCTATCATTTGATGCTCATGTAGATAATATTACTAGGATAGCATTCTTTCATCTCAGAAATATTTCTAAGATAAGAAACATATTGTCACTACATGATGCAGAAATACTGGTTCATGCATTCGTCACCTCTAGATTAGATTACTGTAATGCCTTACTGTCTGGATGTTCCAGTAAGAATATAAATAAACTCCAGTTAGTCCAGAATGCAGCTGCTAGAGTCCGTTACTAGAACTAGAAGATACGACCATATCACCCGATCTTATCCACACTGCATTGGCTCCCAGTAAAATTTCGCATTAAGTTTAAAATACTTTTATTAACCTATAAAGCAGCACGGTCTTGCACCACAATATCTAAGCGACCTTCTGGTTTTATATGATCCGCGCCAGCCTACTCAGATCAAAAGATGCAGGCTGTTTGATATTACCTAGAATAGTGAAGTCTACAGCGGGGGGAAGAGCCTTCGCTTATAGAGCCCCACAGTTATGGAACAGTCTTCCTATTAGTGTTTGGGACTCAGACACAGTCTCAGTGTTTAAATCTAGGCTTAAAACATATTTGTTTACTCAAGCTTACCCTGACTAGATTATATCTCACTACTTCACAGTCCTAATCGTTTTTCTCCCTCTCTCTCTCTTCTTTTTGCCGAGCCCCACACGAATTTATGGAGATATTGGAGTCCAGATCCCTCTGCCTCTGGATGAGCCCAAATCTTCTGCTGGGACTACGGCTGCTCCTAAGGCCATACTTCTCATTTTTCACATTATCTGTGTTACATTCACATTCTGTGTTACCCAGATGAGGATGGGTTTCCCTTCTGAGTCGGGTTCCTCTCAAGGTTTCTTCCTCAAAAAACATCTTAGGGGGTTTTTCCTTGCCACCGTCGCCCTCAGTGGCTTGCTCAGTTGGGATAAATTCCATTTGTTTTATACCTGTTTGTCTCTGTTTATCTGTTCCTGTTTGTCTCTCTTTGAGATGTTTCTGACTGTTCATTACCTGTTTTTTATTTCTGTAAAGCTGCTTTGAGACAATGACTATTGTAAAAAGCGCTATACAAACAAATTAGATTGAATTGAATTGAATTGTATGCAGGGACCCACATGCAAGACCCGCGCCACATAGGCTTTGCCCACCAACCCCGAAGTGACTTTACCGGTTTAGAGCGGTAAGGTTGGCCTCCCTAAATTACCTGCGGTAGATGGAGAGATGGCTGACGGCGCCTCCTCCACTTTTGGCATCACCGCATAGCCGTGCTGCACCCCCCATGATGGCTGAGTAATCAGACTGCGGGGGTTATAAACACGCAGCTGGTGTAAGGTTTTCTCCAGAAGCCTGAAATCTCATCATGCACTTCTGGGAAAAAGGGGAGTTTTCTGTAGTGTGAGGGAGCTTTGTGTTTACGTTCACTGGAGAGGAAACGCTCATCCAGCCTACTACGAGCCACTTCCTCTTCCGGGCACCAGTCTAGATTCAACTTCTGGACACCCTAGTGATCACCTCAAGCAGCTCTTTATATGCCTGAGAGCTGCTGTCAGTTTGCAAAGGCGCCTCTCGGCCTCCTCAGTGTCAGCGAGGGTGTTTTGGCTTTGCATAGGGGAAGGAGGAGTCGCAAAGCGAGCTCCAAAGTCAGGCAGAGACAGAGCTCGGAAGACAGAGCAATAGATAGAGCTGCGCTCGTCTCGGCTCCTCTTCCAAATCCATACACGAACCCCAGGACCTGAGACGGCTGGCTGCCTCGACAGCGGCCGGCCCAGACCCGAGGCTCTGAGACCCAACTCCCATCAGGTGAGAAGAGGAAGCCGAGCCGAGGCGTAGTTGCCTTAATCGTGAAACGTTCACAATGCTGACAGTCAGACCCCTCGAGGGCTGCTGTAGCATGCGCGCCCACCAACACTTCACGCGAAAGCGTGTCCGTCTCCTCCGTGATGTAAGCGGGGGCAAGGCGTAACACCTCTCTGAACTTTCCCTCGCCATTTTTTGCTCTTTCCTTTACTTTTCTTAAAAGGGGATAGAAAAGTTGAGAGATTTTGAGAAATACCGAGGAGAAATGAAGCGTTTCTTTTCTTTTCTTTACCACAAACCACAGACATGCAGTCTCGCTGAAGATAATAAGGCTGGCGGGGTTCACAGGTGCCATATATATATCATTCGACGCGCTTAATTGCCACGTCACCTGATCATGGCAGGCCTATAAGTAGAGGCATGATTTTACACAAGCTTCAGATACCGGTCACGCGCGCAAGGCGCTCCCCATACTGCTATGCTAAATGCAACGTCGAAGTTCCCTTTGAAAGGGAACACATTTTAGGTTAAGCTAACCCATCATGTTGGGTTGTTAATTTTAACCCAGCAAATGGGTTGTATTTCAACTTAAAGGATAGCTTCATTTTTACAAAATACTGGGTTAATTTTATTTCATGAATAGGTTAATATTTTCAGGGTCATTTTTACGCATGGAAAATGTCAAATATACCACATTATAAACCAACATGTAAACATGATATCTCCTTCATTCATGCACAGGAAGGTGTTCAGAAATGTATTGCTAGAGCTGTTAAAGTGGTGTTTATATATAGACCTAAGTAAATGACTCAAATAAGTCGTATATTAAAGACCAAAACATCAGATTTTGATCAAAGGAGATGTTTAAATTTTTTTTTTTAAACTGAGAAAACAATTTATAATCACAGTGGGCGTTACAAACAATTTCGCCAAAGCTAATGAGATAGCGTTGCATTTACGGTCATGTAAACATGTAGAGTGTTTTGCACATTTTTGCTTTTTCTAGTGTATAGTAATGGTTCCCTTTCAAAGGGAACTTCAACATTGTTCTCGCCCACATGAAGAGCTTGGGGCTCAGGTTGAATCTCAGAAAAGTATGCTTTCCCCAGTGCCGTGGACAACTTTTTCAAGGGTTATAAGGATTCTACTACTATGAGGGTGTTTCTATCCCCAACATCCGTGAGTTCAACCCTATCAACACTGAGCAAGATAAAGCTGGATCTTGGGAGACAATTGGTGCTTATGGGCCTATTGCACAGGAGAAAATAATCAGAATGATCAGTGTCACTTAGCGATGCCTACAGGCTCTGAGAATTTGAGTGTCCCCGGTTTCAGCCTTGGGTCACATCTATACGTGTTCCTCCCATTGGTCTGCTCCACAAGTTCTAGCTGCGTTCGTCAAGACAGTCTATGTCTGCTGCTAGTAGCACCTTATTGGCCTGCTCGAATATGGTTCTGAGAGATAATATCCCTGTGAGATGGCGCATCATTGGGAGATTCCCATCCGAAGGGATCCTTTGTAACCCAGTGAACTGCGCAATAGCTACAGTCCTGGAGTTCTTACAAGAACGTATCTCAATGGGGTGGGCTCCTTCTACAATCCAGGGTTTACATGGCTGCCATTTCGCCAGCCATAACCCTGTTGATGGGAGCCTCTGTGGGGCAACATCCTCTAACTCGAGGTTCATGCATGATATCAGGCAGCTGAGGCCCACCTGCGGACCCAAAATGTAACTCTTCTGTTGGCCCTAATATCTTTCAAGCGAGAGGAGGCATACAAGCTCTCTCTGTTGAGACTGTGTGCCAACTTAAGGACTACGTGTGTTAGTACATTTAACACATGCTGTGTGGTTAAACATTGCCACACAATGATGTGTTAAAAATAACACACAAATTCAATTCAATTCAATTTTATTTGTATAGTGTTTTTACACTAGACATTGTCTCAAAGCTGCTTTACAGAAATATCAACACGGTATACAGATATTAAAGGTGCAAATTTATCCCAACTGAACTTGAGAGGAACCCGACTAAGAAGAGAACCCATCCTCATCTGGGTAACAACAGATAGTGTAAAAAGTTCATTATTGACTTATAAAGTCTGTAAGGCCTTAGGAGCAGCCATAGTCCCAGCAGTCTGGAATTGGAGAAGATTTGAGCTCCATCCAGAGGCTGAAAGGATCTGGATCTCTAGTATCTTCATAAAATCGTGTGTGGCTGGGCAGAAGGAGAGAGGGAGAAAAAAGATTATTAGGACTCAGAATTAGTATAATAGAAAGTCTAGTCAGGGTAGGCTTGAGTAAATAAATAGGTTTTAGGCCTAGACTTAAACAAATGTAAAACAAAACAAATGTAAAACAAATATCACAGAGATGTGTTTATACTTTTTCGTAAAGAAATCGCAATTTGTTTGTATGCTAAAATTCTACTAAAAGTGACATTTATTAAATTCATTAAAATATTTGACAGATGTAAGAATAGTAGTTGATGTATCTTATTACAAATCTCCCTGCCATCTGGGAAGGCAGGAGCCCCCTCCCCTTCCATATGAAAAGCAGTGTGGTCTGGGCTAATAAGCATTAAATTCCTTAGTGATAGTTGCCCTGGTTTAGCTTTCTTTCAGGAAAATGACATACTAAGCCCTGCTATACAATATAAACATTGTTAGGGTGTACATCATAATGAGAAGCTTTGTTACTTACTTGGGTTGAAGTCAGCTTCATTTAATATCTGTTTATATTTGATTTGACATGATGCCATGTATCCTAACAAAATATCCAGGTCCTCTGGCCTCAAATTGACATGGTTTCCCCTTTAAACAGCGTGCTGGAGAGCATGTGGGTGCGCGTGCAAGAGGAAGGTGCTCGAGCCATGTCGTGTCCATATTACCGTTCATTGTTAGATTAGTGCATTTAGTCCACGCTGGTTTTCTGCTCCCAGTTCCTAGTCATAGTTTATGTTTCTTGTTATGTTTTTTGACCCTGTTTTTTAGTGACTGCGACCTTGATACCTGCTTTGCCCTGTGTATGCCTGTTTGCAGATCACCGGACCTTTGCATGTTTTTGGATTATGTTTTTACGATTTGGATTTATCTACCTGTGTCTCTCTTTAATAAAACTGTTAAACTGCACTTGCATCCGTCCTAATCTCCTAGGTCTCGGGACTGACACAAATTGTGTGCATTGTGTGTGGTTGACTACTGTATATCGTTGCATTGGATGTATGCTGAAATTATATTTGTGAAATATGGTGATCTTTAATGAATTAGATGAATTTGCATGCTGTTTCAGTGAATGTCACATCCTGAGACATAAGGGAGTTGAGTATGGAAGCATGTGCAGGTAAAGACATTTTATTAAAGGAGGCAGGCAGACAAATCCAAATCGTGAAACAGAGGCGTAGTCAAGAACAGGCAATGGGTCACGCGATCGACAAACAGGCGACCGGCAAACAGGCTAGCCAGGAATCCAAAACGAGGTCACAATAAACGAGGTCAAAACACAAAGCATGAACTGGGAAATGAGAGGTGGGAAACAAAAGCGTGGAAACTAGAAAACAAAATTTTGTTAAACTAAACTATCTATCTATCTATCTATCTATCTATCTGTTGAGGTATTTTTGAATGAATCTAACTATGTAATACTCCGCACCATGTACTGGGAGGCGAGGGGTATATACCTTGAGCATTGAGTGCTGACAGCTGAAACCAATGTAGACACACCCTCGAATAGCAACCAATGACAAAACTGGAAGATGACAGAAAATAAGTAAAACAAACGCACGTGTCCATAGTAAACAATGTGACCATTATCATGATTGAAGAGCGTGCGCTCTCTGAGCACTCGCTTACACCTGTTTTGTGCTCCACATGCACTCCGCTCTCGAGCCCACTGCAAGCAACAGCGCTATCTGAAGGAAAAATGTGACATAAACCCCCACCCCAAAAGGGCACTCCAGGAAAACATTCTCCTCCATTGGCGGTCCTGGACCCTTGGGCAAAATGTCTCAGCTGAACCAGGAGACCGGGCGGCATATTCAGCGGACAGGAAAGCACAGTGACATCCTCAGCAGAGCAGGGAGAAGAAGTGGCGTCCTCAGCGGAGCAGGAAAGCAGAGCAGGAAAGCGGGCGACGTCCTCAGCCGGACAGGAAAGCAGAGCTATTCTGGCTCTCCAAACCCGCTACAGGCTGCATGCTGTCTAAAGGGGAGATTGAGACAGTGAATATATATGAATCCCCAATAAAGCTTTTACAGAGGTCTTGGTGTTTTTTTCAGCAAATCACTCTGTGTATAAATCCGTGACACAGCGGATAAAGGGACGGATCATCCGCATATAAGAACAGTGTTTATTATTACTGAGAGACAGGCGACAAATCCAAAAACGTAATCCAGAAACAGGCGAAGGACAGGCGAACAGCAAACAGGCATATACAGGGCAAGACAGAGATCAAGGTCGAGGTCACAGAAAACAGGGGCTATAAATAAACAAACATGAACATGAACTTGGCGTGGACCTGGGGGTCACTGTAACCCAGCGTGAACTAAATCTAACATGGATGAGAATACTAAGTATAATTAACCACGCCGTGTGTAGCACAGCTCACGGTATATACACACACAGAACATTAGCCCCCAACTGCTAACAGCTGTGGGCAATACAATAACACACGTGACACAACGACACATGACAAGATGGGGCGGAGACTTGACGTCGACAACAACAACAAACGCACATGTCCAGCTGACACTCGGGAAAAGCACGTGCTCTCGTATTTTTGGCCGGTAGAGCACGTTGCCACAAGGGGAAACGCGTGACACTCTGAAGCTATATTCTGAAACATATCAATAAATTTGTCAGAACCCTGCTGAAAAAAAACCAATAGAAACCCTCAGGGAATTTGTAATATGTTTTAATGATTATTATGAGAATCGTATGGGTTTTAATGGAAACTAGTAGTTATATCATACACTTTCTGTCATACTGTCAATCAAAGTGTTGTGTGTGATAGTTTATGACCCTCTGTGCTTCCCTGACTGACAGGTCTGTGGGGGTTGGTGAGGGGGTACTTCTCGGCTTTATCAGCTGATCAATCTGGCTCCTTTGTGTCTGGGGCATTGGGGGAGATGGGGTGTGTGGGGTAATAGTCAAACACCCCCAACAAAAGGTGTTTATGTTAATGAGTTTGGTTTTTGGTGGGGTGAAATACATCTGGAAAGAAATAATGTTTTTAATATGGGGATATGTTTGTGTAACTGTGTGGCGTTATTTCGTTTGTGTAAACACAATGTTAGAAAAGCATGATGTTTGAATGTGTACATATAGGAGTAGAATATTTGTTTTGTGAAAATAATGAAAACAAATGTTGATTACGTTTTTAAAGGATCCTGCTTACCTTTGAATAAAAGTTTAGGAGTTAAAGCAAAGTTTGAAAAAAGAATCTGCTTAAAAGAGTCGTTTGTATTACATGACTTCTAAACAAAGATCCTTATGAGGAAAAATGTTAAAGTGAAAGAATCACCATAATGTTTAAACTAGGAGATAAGTTTTTCCAGAGATGTATTCCATTTGATGTGTAAAAGCAGTAATGAAGTGAAAACAAACCCAACCACTCACTCGCTAAACCCCGCCGACACACGTGTTTTCAGACCTCCTCTCTCTCTCTCTCTCTCTCTCTCTAAACACACCCACACACAGGTTTTCATCGTGGCCAGAACTTTCTGTCAAAATGTCAATCATGGCGGTAGACCTACAAGGCTAATTTATGGCCTCGTCCTTCTAAGGCCTGCGTTTCTCCAGGAGTGCTTAATTTATGGCCTTTTGTTTCTTCCTGACCAAGAGTATTTTTTATGACCGGGGGTGGTGGGGGTAACCCTATCCACTGTATGAGTGAGTCATTTTGGCCCCTGTATGTCTGGGTTGTGTCCTTCCCCTCCTCGGGGTGTGTGTTTTGTGTATATTGGGGGATCTCCCCCAACAAAAGTGTTTATGTTAATGATACTGTTGTGAAACGTGTTTCTCCTAGATTAATCACACATAAATGTATACCTTTTGTGGTATAAGAGAATGTTTGTTTCTGAAATTATTTTTGTGGTATTGTCTGAAAAGAATATCAATGTTTAATATGGCATGTGTTTTAGCTACTGTGTGGGTTATTTTGTATGTGTAAACATATTGTTATAAAAGCATGATGGTTGAATGTGAATATATAATATATAGTTCTTATACAGAACTGCTGCTAAATACATATGATTTTGTGTATGCTTTGACATCCCATGTCCCCACTTGCTGACAGTCAAGTGGTGTAGTTCATAACCTCTGTAACACTGTTTGATCCGAATGTGCGATCTTTCATTGCAGTTATCTGTCTGTGTGAGAAAGAGACGTGTGATTTCTGGGGGTTTGCTGACCAGGATGCTTACAAATGTGCTTATGTTGACATTAAGGAGAGAGTACGTGCATCTCAGTGCTTAAATAATGTATAAGAAGCTGTAGTTAAAACACAGAAGAAATCTGCAACTATCTGTTACAATGTCTGCTCTGAGAAATCCTAATACCCCTAGAGGAATGCTGTGTATTCACCCACAGGACCTGTTGAAATGAGAGAGGACCTGATTTCTGCTCCAAGAAAAAAACCCCAAAATGTTAGTTTGACAATTTATTCATGAAGATATAGAAAAGACGTTGTTGTTTAGCCCTGAGCAGGGCGTCAACAACTCAAAGATCGTGTCTTAAGGCCAAGGGTTTTATTTGGGTGGAAAAAACATTTAAAGATGGTGTTTTAAAAGAAACGGGTTGTATCGTCCATAATGGTAAAAATAAAAATGGCTGTACTTCAATGTGAAATAAATCAGTGGAGACACTGAGTACGTTTCTCTTCCACATTCTATAAGGATCGCCCCTTAATGTAGAGTGACAAATGTTCACACTCTCCGTGACTACAGTACAATTTTAAGCATTTTTATTTTGCGATGGCAACCAGACAAAGCTGTCATAGGTTTGGTATCTGGTGATTTTAGAGTTAGACCCCAACTGTCAAATATGTTTTGACATAGAATGTGGTGCTCAGGCAAAAGGCACGATGGTATGGAAAGAGTATGATGAGGTGACTTAATGCTTAGAAGTTCTACAGTACTTTGACTTGGGAACATACCAACATGATCCCCAGAGAGGATGTATACAATGCCTTGCGAAAGTATTCGGACCCTTGAACTTTTCAACCTTTTGCCACATTTCAGGCTTCAACATAAAGATATAAAATTTTTATTTTTGTGAAGAATCACCAACAAGTGGGACACAATTGTGAAATGGAACGAAATCTATTGGATATTTTAAACTTTTTAGCAAATAAAAAACTGAAAAGTGGTACGTGCAAAATTATTCGGCCCTTTACTTTCAGTGCAGCAAACTCACTCCAGAAGTTCAGCGAGGATCTCTGAATGATCCAATGTTGTCCTAAATGACTGATGGTGATAAATAGAATCCACCTGTGTGTAATCAAGTCTCTGTATAAATGCACCTGCTCTGTGATAGTCTCAGGGTTCTGTTGAAAGCGCAGAGAGCATCATGAAGACCAGGGCACACACAGCAGGTCCGTAATACTGTTGTGGAGAAGTTTAAAGCCGGATTGGATACAAAAGATTTCCCAAGCTTTAAACATCCCAAGGAGCACTGTGCCGCGATCATTTTGAAATGGAAGGAGTATCAGACCACTGCAAATCTACCAAGACCTGGCCGTCCCTCTAAACTTTCAGCTCAGACAAGGAGAAGACTGATCAGAGATGCAGCCAAGAGCCCCATGATCACTCTGGATGAACTGCAGAGAACTACAGCTGAGGTGGGAGAGTTTGTCCATAGGACAACAATCAGTCGTACACTGTACAAATCTGGCCTTTATGGAAGAAAGCAGATTCTCAGTCTTTGGCAATGTGATTATCGTGCAGCATGGGATCCTGGGCCACTCCCAGGTTTTTACGCAATTGTAATAATCAAAATGCTTATGGGTTAGTGCATGTATAATAAAATCCTGTTCTCTTCTTAGCCAGCTATTAGAAAAGACATTAAAGTTGTCACGTATCGTGATGTAAAGGAAGATAGCATGAATGCAATTACAGTTCTTTGTAGAGATGAGAGCAGACAAATCCAAAACGTAATTCAAAACGAGAAACAAAAGAGAAACAAGAAACATGACTGGTAGCGGAGAACCAGTAAACTAGACTAACTAACCTAAATATTAACTATGACCTGGGCTATGACTGTGACTGTGACTGTGACTATGAACATGAACACAAACCATGAAACAAGACCTGAACAAAGACTATGGAAACTAACATCTATATTCTAAGCTATTCCTATGCTATGCTATAAGTTAATATTCCGCAATGAGTGTAGCATGGCACCCGGTATATATCCCGGCATGATTAGCCCCCACAACTGCTAACAGCTGCGGGCAATACAGAAACACACATTACTTGACAACACATGACAGGACAGGGCAGAGACATGACATCAGCAATAACAAAAGACACGTGTTTCTGCACGTGTCGAAATGTCACTGCTGTTAACATAGGAAAAGCAAGTGCTCACGCAATAGCGCTAGAGCACTCTGCTACACGGGGGGAATCATGACAAAAGTCTAATGGAGATGGCACAGATGGATGAGAGGTTGAGAGTAAATGCCCATTGCTAATTTTTTTAAGCTGAATGACTGGTGCTGTTGATGAAGATGAAGATGAGGACGTGGACATTATTGCTTAACATTTTATATTTATATTCACGCATCAGTCTTCTGATATGTTATTGTTTCTGTAGTAACAAATGGGAGAACACGCAAAAAAAATTCCATAAAGGACTTTAAAAACCCTATATAGTTGTTTTCTGTACGGAGATGTTAAATTGAACAATTATGAAAAACTCTCTCTCTCTCTCTCTCTCTCTCTCTCCCCTGTAGATGACACCCAAAAGAGGACACTCAGAACCATCTACTTCTTCGACTACAAAAAGATTGTATTATGCTGAGAAGTTAGAATTTTCAGAGTCAGCTCGTTAACGTTCACAACACACACACACACACACACACACACACACACAAAACACACACCAACCCACACATTTAATACATATTATGATTATGAGCTTTTGTTTCCGACTGTTCACTTAATGCATGGGTTAATGGGTCCTAGCTATAGTTCTCTATACATGAAGTGAGTTTCATGAAAAAGCTCTGAGACTATTTGAGTCATGTTTTATGATTATGTTTGAGTAGGAACTAACATTAAAAGCTGGACATGTTTGTAGATTTATGCATAAATACACAGAGAGAGAGAGAGAGAGAGAGAGAGAGAGAGAGAGAGAGAGAGAGAGAGAATTCTGAATTTTCATCACAAGCTAAATACACTGATGATTTGGTGCTAGATCATGTGACTTCATGTGAGATCCACAGTCACTGATTTACCACCATATGTGGTTGCAAGTAATGATCAATAAGAGGATTTCAGCTAATGCTAATCCAAAAGCTTTCAAATTGTTAGACATTAGATATTATACAAACTGTGGCTAGATGTTCTGTCTTCATTTCTATTACACTTTTTCACATTCTGCTGTCAGCGGTTTCATTTAACACATTAAATGAAGTGCTAAAGAGCACACAGCAAGTGTTAAAGAGCACCACTGTGCTAAATGTTACTTATAGAGTAATTTCATATTCAAGAAAGAAAGAACACTAAAGAAAAACATCAATAAGCTGCAGAAACTTCATATCACAGTTAAAAGGGCTTTGTCCATTGTACATAGTTTGTGTTACTTTTGTATTTATAAACTGGTCATTGTCATTAGTCACATATTTTTCTTAAAGAGTGAGCCACGATACATACAAATGTCAGTCTATTACATACGATACATACAAATGTCAGCTGATATTAAAACTCACACACTTGCTTTTGCAAGCATGCACCCATGGATGAATACACAATTCTATCACAATCTGATTACACCAAATACTATCTACAGTGCCCTCCACACATTGGCATCATTGGTAAATATGAGCAAAGAAGGCTATGAAAAATTGTCTTTATTGTTTAACTGTTTGATCTTGTTTAAAAAAAATCAGAAAATCATCTGCTCTCATGGATATCAAACAATTGCAAACACAACACCCGTTTATCCAAACAATATATATTTGTTAAATATAAGTGTGCAACAATTATTGGAACCCTTTTAGTCAACTTTGTGCTACCTGCCTTTGCCAAGATAACAGCTTTGAGTCTTCTCCTCAAGGGATCTGAGACCATTCCTCCATACAGAATCTCTCCAGATCCTTCAAATTTCAAGGTCCACACTGGTGGACTCTCCTCTTCAGTTCACCCCACAGGTTTTCTATGGGTTTCAAGTCAGGGGACTGGGATGGTCATCGCAGAACCTTGATTTTGTGGTGAGTAAACTATTTTTGTGTTGATTTTGATGTATGCTTTGGATCATTGTCCTGCTGGAAGATCCAACCATGGTACATTTGAAGCTTTCTGCTAGAGGCAATCAGGTATTCATTTAATTCCATGATGCCATGTATCCTAACAAAATGTCCAGGTCCTCTGGCAGAAAACAGCCCCAAAACATTAAAGATCCACCACCATATTTAACTGTGTACATGAGGTACTTTTCAATATGGCTACGTCTTTGTGTGCACCAAAACTGCCTCTGGTGTTTATTGGCAAAAAGCTCTATTTTGGTTTCATCTGACCATAGAACCTGATCCCATTTGAGGTTCCAGTAGTGTCTGGCAAACCGAAGATGCTCAAGTTTGTTTTTTGGTTGAGAGGAATTAATGCTCTGATGATGGAAATGGGCATTTTCAATGCTTATGCCCATTTTGTGAAGCTTAGCTACCTTTTGCCGTACATCACAGCTTCCTTAGTCTAACCCATTGTTATGAATGATTAAGGGAATTTGGCCTATGTGTTACTTGTTACTTCATATTTATACCACTGTGAAACAGGAAGTCATGTTTGAACAATTTTCTTTTCCTAGTCACCCAGGTGTACTAAACAAATGTCAAATATCAATTGGAATATACTTCAAATATATTTTTATTCATATGAATTCATAGGGGTGCCAATAATTGTAGCACATCTATATTCAACAAAGATTTTGGGGGGGGATAAACCTGTGTTGTGTTTGCAATTGTTTTATATCCATGAGAGCAGAAAATATTTGTGATTTAAGAAAAAAAAAAAAAGGTTAATATGTTAAACAATAAAGACAAGGTTTCACAGCCTTCTTTGCTCATAATACAGTGGTGCCTGAAACTTTGCAAAACCTATATATTATAACCTACAGTGGTGTGAAAAAGTGTTTGCTCCCTTCCTCATTTCCTGTTCCTTTGCATGTTTGTCACACTTAAGTGTTTCGGAACATCAAACCAATTTAAACAATAGTCAAGGACAACACAAGTAAACACAAAATGCAATTTGTAAATGAAGGTGTTTATTATTAAAGGTGAAAAAAAATCCAAACCATCATGGCCCTGTGTGAAAAAGTGATTGCCCCCCTTGTTAAAACATACTATAACTGTGGTTGTCCACACCTGAGTTCAATTTCTCTAGCCACACCCAGGCCTGATTATTGCCACACCTGTTCACAATCAAGGCATCACTTAAATAGGAGCTGCTTGACACAGTAAGGTCCACCAGAAGATCCTTAAAAGCTACACATCATGCCGAGACCCAAAGAAATTCAGGAACAATTGAGAAAGAAAGTAATTGAGATCTATCAGTCTGGAAAGGGTTATAAAGCCATTTCCAAAGCTTTGGGAATCCAGCGAACCACAGTGAGAGCCATTATCCACAAATGGCGAAGACATGGAACAGTGGTGAACCTTCCCAATAGTGGCCGGCCGCCCAAAATTACCCCAAGAGCACAGCGACGACTCATCCAAGAGGTCACAAAAGACCCCACAACAACGTCCAAAGAACTGCAGGCCTCACTTGCCTCAGTTAAGGTCAGCGTTCATGCCTCCACCATCAGGAAAAGACTGGGCAAAAATGGCCTGCATGGCAGAGTTCCAAGGAGAAAACCACTGCTGAGCAAAAAGAACATCAAAGCTCGTCTCAATTTCTCCACAACACATCTTGATGATCCCCAAGACTTTTGGGACAACATTCTGTGGACCGATGAGACAAAAGTGGAACTCTTTGGAAGGTGTGTGTCCAAGTATATCTGGCGTAGAAGGAACACTGCATTTCATAAAAAGAACATTATACCAACAGTAAAACATGGTGGTGGTAGTGTGATGGTCTGGGGCTGTTTTGCTGCTTCAGGACCTGGAAGACTTGCCGTGATAAAAGGAACTATGAATTCTGCTGTCTACCAAGAGATCCTGAAGGAGAATGTCCGACCATCTGTTCGTGTACTCAAGCTGAAACGAACTTGGGTTCTGCAGCAGGACAATGATCCTAAACACACCAGCAAGTCCACCACCAAATGGCTGAAGAAAAACAAAATGAAGACTTTGGAGTGGCCTAGCCAAAGTCCTGACCTGAATCCTATTGAGATGTTGGTGGTATGACCTTAAAAAGGCGTTCATGCTCGAAAAACCCACTGTAACTGAATTAGGACAATTCTGCAAAGATGAGTGGGCCAAATTTCCTCCAGGACGCTGTAAAAGCCTCATTGCAACGCTTGGTTGCAGTTGTTGCTGCTAAGGGTGGCCCAACCAGTTATTAGGTTTAGGGGGCAATCACTTTTTCACACAGGGCCATGATGGTTTGGATTTTTTTTCACCTTTAATAATAAACACCTTCATTTACAAATTGCATTTTGTGTTTACTTGTGTTGTCCTTGACTATTGTTTAAATTGGTTTGATGTTCCGAAACACTTAAGTGTGACAAACATGCAAAGGAACAGGAAATGAGGAAGGGGGCAAACACTTTTTCACACCACTGTATATATTCCATATTTCTATATAAATATGACCTGAAATATAATTTATCACACTAGTCCTAAAAGTAGACAAAGAGAACCCAATTAGACAAATGAGACAGAAGTAATATACTTGGTCATTTATTTTTGAGAAAAATTATCCAATATTTCATATCTGAGAGTGGCAAAAGTATGTAAACCTCTAGAATTAGCAGTTAAATTAAAGGAGAAATTAGTCAGGTGTTTTCAATCAGTGGGATGATGATCAGGTGCGAGTGACTGCCATGTTTAATTTAAAGAAGTCTAATCTTCACAACACATTTTTGTAGAAGTGTCTCGTGGCACAAACAAAATAGATTTCTGAGGACCTCAAAAAATGAAAAAAAAGTTATGGTTACAAAACAGTCTCTAAGGTGTTTGGACTCCACCAATCCAAATGTGTGCAAATGGATGAAATTCAAGACCAGTGTTACCCAAGACCAACAAACATCACTCCAAGAGCAAGATGTGTAATACCCTGCAAGGTCACAAAGGATTCCAAGGTAACTTCTAAGCAACTAAAGGCCCTCTCACATTGGATTAATGTTAATGTTCATGAGTTCACCACCAGAAGAACACTGAACAATATTGGTGTGCATGGCAGGGTTGCAAGGAGAAAACCACTGCTCTCCAAAATAACATTGCTGCCCTTTTGCAGTTTTTATAAAGATCAAGACTTGTGTGAAAATCTGATGATGTTTTAGGTCATATTTATGCAAAAATGTTGAAAATTAATGGGATTAACTGTTGATCTATACTATTCCTTTGCCATGTCCTGATGTTTATTTTTAATTTTATTTTTTACATTTATATGTACCATCTCATCAGTTTATAATTCTTCATTCCTTATCTATTTCAGTATTACACATCGAAAAGCTCTGCATTTTATTTCCACTGCAGCAGTTCAATTGCATTTGCTTGCACACGGTTGGTGGATATAACCATAAAATGATCATCCATGAGCAACACCATATATACTGTATATCTACTCAGAACTATTTTCAGAATGTCTGCCATTTTACAACAGCTCTAACACTGCTCAAATGTGTCAGCAAGCTAGTGGTTTAGCGCTACTAAAACATCCGCTTCTCTGTGCTTTGGAGGTCTGTGGTGAAAGACAGGAAAAGACTCAATACTGTTGCTTCCCCCTTTACTGCCAGCACTTCATCAAAATTGCATAACTGATCTTATTTTTTCATGAATCATATATATATATTTGGTAAATTTTCATAAATATTATATTGTTAGATTTTAATAAGGGGGTATTGCAGAAGTAGAGAATTTACCCTCTGATATTTACTCTAATCCTGTCTCAATTGGTAATGGGAATACTGATGTCTTTTTGGTAAGTCAGATCATTTGATTCAGCTTACCAGTAAGAATCCACTCAGCTCCTAAATTGCTCATTTTATTGTTCTTTTTTCTCGAAATTAGACTTTGCTATATTTTGAGCTGTAACTGTTCTTTCTTGCTTTCTTGCATTTTATTACTTTTGCAACACGCTTTAAGAAACATTTAAATGTTTCTAAAAGCGTACTGGTGTGTCTGTCCTGGTGTGTCTGTGCACCATTTCCATTTATCTTGATAACTTTTGCTAATGCACGTGACGGCGTGCAGTAGATCTTCACCAAGCAGAAGTGTGGCAGATCCTCCCTGTCACATTGCCTCGAACACACAGCTGAGAGTTAAAAACACATCATAACACAATTATACACTCTAAACGAACAGTGCAGGCATTAAATAGTGTTTTCCAGGGAATCATTTTGACTAAACTATGCTGCAAGAATAAAAAAAATGGAATTAAAGGAAGAAAAAAAATGTCTCGTAGAAATGAGTTGACTCTCAGCGTTCCCCTAAAACAGTCAACTTGTTTGCAAATGACACATCACTAACGCCAGTTAAACCATTTAAGGAGCAATCAGATCGAATCATTCCTTTATTATTATTAGTAGTAGTAATAGTAGTAGTAGTAGTAGTAGACCTGGAGTTTGGAGCGGAGTGTTACTTCGGCCACAGGATATAGGCGGTAAACGTGTGAGACAATGAGTGTAACATGCCATGTACGGGTGAGAAGAGCAAGCTGTGTGGAGGAGCCAACCGCCTGTACATTACAGACTGGAACTGAGCCAGGAGTCAGCACGGAGATGTGAGCAATTACACACACACACACACACACACACACACACACACACACACACACACACACATGCATTGTTAGTTGCGTTAGGAAGAGACATTATTGTGTGTGTTACTAAATAACCATCAACAAAATTTACTGTAAAATGGGATAAATAAAATAATGTGAAAAGAACAAACTATGCCACCCTAAGACTCTCACCCAGGGAGTTTGGATCGATAGGGAAAAGGCACACAGGCTTGTTACACCTCGAAAGTAAAGAGACATGTTTTTTGTCAAAGATCACATAACAAAAAACACACTGGGCTTAATAATGTATTCGATAGTAAACATTATATACTATAACAATTGCAATTTCATCCTAAAATATACCGTTCCATTTATTTTCTCCTTTTTATGTTGACATTAAGCAACAACCAGTTTATATCTACGTGTGCACACACAGATCACCACCAAAAACCAAAGGAAAAAGAAAAGTAAAGGGCAAAGCAGGAGGGCGATAGAGAACCTGGGGTATTCAATTGCCTACACCCCAATACCGACCCCCACCCCCAAAAATCATGCAATAACCCAATTTAATGTTGGTCACCAGGAGGATGAACACCTTTAGGCTAAGCTACCAGCTTCACTTTAACAACATTTGACTTAAAGGGGGAAACAGCAATCCAACAATAAACAGATGCTCACAAAACAAAATAACAAAACCAAAAGTGCATCCAACCCAAAGAAAGCAGGAAATAAAATTGGTAAAGAACTCCTAAGCAATAATAGGAAAAAATCAGATAAACAGAAAATTAAATTTACACCATTATACAGAGCAATTTACACTTATCACATTTACACAACAGAGCAGTTGAGGGTTACGGGCCTTGCTTCAGGGCCCAACAGTGGTAGCTTAGCAGTACTGGGGCTTGAACTCCTGACCTTCTGATCAGTAACCCAGAGCCTTTAACCACTGAGAGACCACTGCCATAGCACATACATAACAGGACATGTGCTTGATGCAGTTAAGGAAAGCATAATGCGCATTGGGTAGCCAAAAAGACCAACCAGCACACCCAGAAGCTCAGGTACACAACGTATTCAACCAATGTTTCTGCAAACAGCCACAGTACAGCCACTTGATATAGCAATTAAAAGCATGTAGTGAGTGCAGCAGAGCCACTTGGCAAGAAGGAAGGAGTTACAATCAAACTTAGTAGAGCAAGATGAATCTGCAAGCAAGTAAGCTCAGCAAAGCAGCAGCACCAGCACACTTCACGAGTGTTTAAGTTGAAGAAGGAGCCAAACAGCTGTGTCAAGGCTGAATGTAGTGCACAATGGCCGAGTTGTACCAAGGTACAACTCTCAGACAGATAGGACAAATGCCTTAGAGCAAAGCACACGGTGCATGAAGCTGTATAAGAAGCTCACCGCCTGTTAAATTACCTCTTGCTTTTTACGTAGAAATACCCAGGGATTAATCTGGTAGTAACAAAGTTTAACCAGCCATGTAAAGGACACAACGTGAATATGGACTAGAAAGAAAAGCAAGCTTCAATGCAGCAGGCAAGCTTGTGCCACTACACTACACTACACTACACTACACTACACTACACTACACTACACTACACTACACTACTCTACTCTACAAAAGATAACAAGAGGGCGCCGTGCCCCACCTGAATATTCTTCAATTAAATTCAATTCAATTCAGTTTTATTTGTATAGCGCTTTTTACAATAGTCATTGTCTCAAAGCAGCTTTACAGAAATAAAAAACAGGTATAAACAGTCAGAAACAGATAAACAGAGACAAACAGGTATAAAACAAATGGAATTTATCCCAACTGAGCAAGCCACTGAGTGGCGACGGTGGCAAGGAAAAACTCCCTAAGATGTTTTTTGAGGAAGAAACCTTGAGAGGAACCCGACTCAGAAGGGAAACCCATCATCATCTGGGTAACACAGAATGTGAATGTAACACAGATAATGTGAAAAATGAGTAGTATGGCCTTAGGAGCAGCCGTAGTCCCAGCAGAAGATTTGGGCTCATCCAGAGGCAGAGGGGATCTGGATCTCCAATATCTCCATATATTACTTGGGGCTCGGCAAAAAGAGAGAGAGAGGGAGAAAAACCGATTAGGATTGTGAAGTAGTGCGATATAATCTAGTCAGGGTAAGCTTGAGTAAACAAATATGTTTTAAGCCTAGATTTAAACACTGAGACTGTGTCTGAGTCCCGAACACTAATAGGAAGACTGTTCCATAACTGTGGGGCTCTATAAGCGAAGGCTCTTCCCCCTGCTGAAGACTTCACTATTCTAGGTAATGTCAAATAGCCTGCATCTTTTGATCTGAGTAGGCGTGGCGGATCATATAAAACCAGAAGGTCGCTTAGATATTGTGGTGCAAGACCGTGTAGTGCTTTATAGGTTATTAAGTATTTTAAACTTAATGCGAAATTTTACGGGAGCCAATGCAGTGTGGATAAGATCGGGGTGATATGGTCGTATCTTCTAGTTCTAGTAAGGACTCTAGCAGCTGCATTCTGGACTAACTGGAGTTTATTTATATTCTTACTGGAACATCCAGACAGTAAGGCATTACAGTAATCTAATCTAGAGGTGACGAATGCATGAACCAGTATTTCTGCATCATGTAGTGACAATATGTTTCTTATCTTAGAGATATTTCTGAGATGAAAGAACGCTATCCTAGTAATAATATCTACATGAGCATCAAATGATAGACTGGAGTCAATAATCACTCCGAGGTCTTTAACTGCTGTACATGATGAAACAGAAAGACCATCCAGAGTTACTGTGTAGTCAGGAAGATTACTTCTAGCTACACGTGGGCCTGATAAAAGTATATCTGTTTTTATCAGAGTTAAGTAGGAGGAAGTTAGTTAACATCCAACGTCTAATGTCCTTTACACAGTCCTCAACTTTACTAAGCTTCTGTCTGTCCTCTGGCTTCGCTGAAACATACAGCTGTGTATCATCAGCATAACAGTGGAAGCTAATTCCATGTTTACGAATAATTTGTCCTAGGGGTAACATATATAAAGTGAAAAGCAGTGGGCCTAAAACAGAACCCTGTGGAACTCCAAAAGTAACCTCAGTACACATGGAGAAGTCTCCATTTACATCTATGAACTGATAACGATCGGTCAGATAAGACCTGAGCCAGGAGAGGACTGTTCCCTTAATGCCAACAACATTTTCTAATCTATCAAGGAGAATAGTGTGATCTATAGTATCAAAAGCTGCACTAAGGTCGAGTAACAAAATTATTCTTCTTTTTATATGGTGCCCTAATGAGACAGCCAGCAATCAATTAACCGACATGATTAAGGGTGGAGGGGGCCATGCAAGGACAACTGGAAGGAAGAAGGAAAAGGATGAAGGGGAAAAAAGCTATAAAAAGCTACAATTGTTAACAGATCACTGTGGTATAAGAGGAAAAAAACAGTTAGGGACATGCTGTTTTAGGAAAATAATCAACGACGGTGTTGTATCACCTGCCTTGAAGCGGAGTCACCATTACCATGCCAAAGTTTTTATTTTCCAATAACAGCATGTGCAAGTGTTTTATTCATCTTCCTTTTTCCATTATTGTTGAAACAAACCTGCAGTGGTGGACTGATTGTGTGTGTGTGTGTGTGTGTATATATATATATATATATATATATATGTATATGTATATGTATGTTTGTGTTGTGATTGTGTTTCAGATGGGAGTGCCATCTTTAACGGCTGCTTCAGGAGACCGGACAAGATCACACTAGCACTTCCTGCTGCTGCTATCATTCGAAAAATTGCACTAAATATGCAAGTTCTTGCTTACATCTTTCCTCCAGTAAATCTCTTCACTCAAGTCGGAAAGTATGAGCTCTTAAATTATCTGCCTCAAATCACAGACTTATTTTACTTACTGATGGTATTATAGTTCTGCTTGCACCTAGAAATGTGGGAAAACATTCTGTGACAAATACAGCAGACTCAGGGTGAGATTTCCCATGTGCTTTTAGTTGAAGGCTTGTGCTACAAAAAAAACAAAACAGAACGAAAATAGCACTCAACGCTTTAGCTCAGAGAGAGAGAGAGAGAGAGAGAGAGAGAGAGAGAGAGAGAGAAAGAGAAACAGAAAGCGTGAGAGAGAAAACGAGAGAGAGAGAGAGAGAGAGAGAGAGACACAAAGTGAGAGCTTATTAATATTGAAGGAAGCTTGGTGTTACATCAGCTCACTCCATACACCATACATATAAACATACAATTCCTTTTCTACAGAAAAACAAAGAACTGCACGTGATGAAGTGATTACTGAAGACAGTTGAGTAACATCCTGATTTTCATTTTTAACACATGAGTTCAGGGTACAAGCTTCTCAGCGTTAAGATGACATGCTAAAATTACAGGCTTTTATAGTACATTGTACCTCAAAGAGCTAAAAAAGAGCTCAAAGAGCTCAAAGAGTTCAAGATTATTTTACTATGTGTGGTTCATTGTAGCCCCAGGATTAGTTACCATAAACTTTACTTTTATGTGGAGGACAAATAACCAGATTTGTTAAAAAAAAAAAAAAAAGAAAGAAAGAACACTTTTAATAGTGAGGACCAGTCAAATGCGCCCATATCCTCTACCAAGAAATACTACTAGTGATGGCATGATAGAAATTTTTCTTTTCTAATATCTAATCCTACACCTAAAATGAACCACATAGGGTAAAATGTTCCGAATGTTTCGCCTTTTTTCAGCTGAGCCTTTTAGCACTCTCTTGAACTCTTAGAAGCTCTTATCATGAACTTGTGGAAAAAAATATAGAAGAAAAAAGAGGAACATCAAGATGTTACTCAATCTTCAGTTACCATTTTCTCCAGATCAAGTGCTTTCTCTGTCTAGGTATAAAGAAGCGTACGTGAGAGCATTTAAAGTGTGGATTCATGTGGGGATCTAAGTAAAATCCCCAGTTTTGACATTACACGTTTAGTATTTACAAGTCTATCCATTAACTCAGTAACTGTTAATGAAACACTGGGGTTATTCCTGTGAAGATTTCATGAGTTTAAGAGAAAGGTTGTAAATATGTGGTCAATCAGCAGAGGAGGGAAGTAACAAAAGGTTTTCAAAAATCTATACTTAACTTACCTAACACCACTTACTATCAACTTTTTTTTTTTTTTTTTTACTTCAAAAGGGCCTAAAGTATTTCTGTTGGTTACTGTGGTTACGATTGAGGTTTATATGTGTGGTGAGATTCCAAATCCCCAGTTTTGTTTTGTTTTTATAACTCTTACAGTCATAATCATAAACAAGCCTTCTCATTTTAGAATGGTGAATTTCAAATTGTTTGGAGATGGGTGTTACTATTGAAATGTACAAGATGAGTTAATCATCAAGAAGTGTGACTACTTCTATAAAGGTATAACTTTAGACAGTTTGTTGTTCTGAAGCACTCAGGTATGTGACTACATCATGCCAAGAAGAAAGGCCATCAGCCATGACCTCAATCTACGAAGGTTATAAGGCCATCTCCAAACAATTTGAAATTCACCATTCTAAAATGAGAAGGTTTGTTTACAAATGGAAAGCCATCAACACAGTTGCCTTCCAAGGAGTGGACCTCCCATCAAATTCAGTCTGAAGTCTGGTTGTTTTATGCTCAGAAATATAAAGAAAAACCCAAGAGCTACATCATGTGACCTGCAGGCCTCTGTAAGAACATTGCATGTTTATGTTTATGACAGCACAATCAGAAAAAGACAGAACAAGTATGGATTTCATGGAAGGGTGGCTAGGAAAAAGGCCTTTCATTACTATTATGAAACCATTACGGTTGAATCGTATTGCAAATTATCTCATCAAAAATAAAACTATTACACATACAAACAAACACACACTCACTGAATTGCTTTTTGTGTTTTTAAGTCAACCTCAAAACTTTGAGTTGTGTTCTTTGTTCCTTCTTGTAATTTGTACTTTGATTGGACAATCTTCGCTTAGTTAATTTAATTCTAGTATCTCCTGCAAAGACATTTACAGCCTCTATTGTATTTCATGTGCACCTTCTCTAAATTCTGTTATATATTACCTGTAGCTATATTATCCATTTAGTCACTACACAGTTTGAAAATACTCATAATTTGAATGATCAGCTATATTTGACTTATAATGTGTACATTTTGGCATAACAATTCCTTTTCTTTGTGTCAGGTTTTTTTTTTTTTTTTTTTTAATGTATACCTCCATGGCGGCTCCTGCTCACAGGTTCGAAAAAGCTGACGGCTTTAGCCAGCTTCCCTGGAGCTGGAAATGTTGGACTCGTCACCTCATTGAGTTGGCCACTGGATATTATACAGGGAGTTACTACTTTGATGGTTTACTATACAACAAGGGTGAATGTGGGCTGCATTTCTCACTGTTGGTGTATACAACTTGTTCAATTTGTTCTCTTTGTCTTTAGATTTTTTTTATGTATTAATACTAATATATTAAGATACCAAAAATGTTTATACCTTAGTGGAAATAATATTTATGTAAATAAACAGCCAAAAAGCCTTCCCCATATAAAATATTTATAATTCTCACACAGACAGAATATAAACATTAATCTGATTCTGCAGGTTTTAACGGAGAGAGGGACTATAATATGCATGCTAGATCGTTAGAGACCCATCGTTATGTCATGTGGGCTATTACAAAACACCTTTAGTAAAATGTTAGGTTTTGTATTCTGTATAGCTATACTTTCAAAGACCAAGCTTTGAGCAAAATGATTAATTCTACCAAGAAAGCTAGCTAAATTATTAAAATGCTTCAAACTGATTGCCAACTTACTGCTTAATTATTTTGTTATTAGATTAACTCCATCAGACTTTGGTAGATAGACAAAACTCTCCACCAGAGTTTTGCTTCCTCTTTTCACTTACTTCTTGTTTTTCTTTTCTTTTCTTTTCTGGTTTTAAAAAAAAAGTTCCTTTTCAATAAACGTGCGCAAGTTCCACATGTGTGAGATTGGGCCCCTTCAAGTGGATTCCTCATAGAGCATTAGTTATGTATTCTGAGTGTTGACGTTTTCATGGCCTTCAGGGCGCCCCTTAAAATTCATATCAAAACATGTTATGTCTGCCATTTGTAATTTGTCTGAGGCAATGATAGAATAAATATGTTTTGAAGAATCACGTAACACTAATAGTGATGTAATAGTATAGTTATTTAATTTTAAACACTACCTCACTTTCCAGTGAACGGTGAAAAAAGATTTCAAACAAACTTTTTTCACGCTGTCATTATGGGGTTTTGATTGTAGAATTTTGAGGCCATTATTCCAGTTCATTTTTCCTGAGATTGTGTTAAAGTACGTGTAAGAAGACTCCCAAATGTGAACCTTGATTGATTGGCTTGAAATCATATAATTGTTGATGAGTTACTGCAAATGTATATTTAGATGACATTGTGTGGTTTAAATAAGGTTTATTTTAATTACACACAGATTAATGAACGTTTTGTGAAACTCGTTTTATATTTCATATTAAAATCACTTTATTGTGCACTGCGATGGACTGGCACCCTGTCCAGGGTGTACCCCGCCTTGTGCCCGATGCTTCCTGGGATAGGCTCATGGTTCCCCGGGACCCTGAATAAGGAGTAAGCGGTAGAAGATGAATGGATTAAAATCACTTTATATTAATGACCTGAAAGGAAGAAATGCAAGACAAATTCATAAGTGGAAAAAAATAAAAAAAAGCAAGCCATTCAATTAGATCAAAAGTAAAAGGATTGAGGCATTAGTGTGTATCTGCAGTGGCTGTGTTGCATTACTGGAACACAGGACACATCATGCAGGACACACCCTTTCACTGTTTATCATTTTAAGTTTTGTGAACTTTGTCTTTTGTGGCACATGAGTATGAAAAAATTCACTGTTACTGAAACATTTGTAAATGTGTGGGGTTTTTTTGGTTGTTTGGTTTGGCCTATGAAAACATTTAGACACAACTTTACTAAAAGATTGATAATTGATTCATATTGGTTGTTTGTCTTTGTTGCAGTCACTTTAAGAAGTGGAGTGCTTTGCAGAGCTTTAGAGCTTTATGTGTTTAAGAAAATCTAAGTGTTGTGCTTTTCCTGAGCAGCTCTTTATATGATTTTGGCCATTTTCTGCTAGATTTCTGCTACACAATCTGCTGAATTTCTGTGCACCTTCTTTCTAGAAAGGTACTCGTACACTTTCATACAATCCAATGTCCTGTAAATTTCAAAATCCAAGAGTACTGAAGTGTATGTGCTGTATGTTGGTATAGTGCACTGTGTTTAAATCAAATCACACACTTTGTTGTAAACCAAGTATTCCTTACGCTTCCAAGAGGAAGTGTTCCTCTGTATTTTTTAAGTAAAAAATTCAGTTATATCTGGAGAAGGTGAGTTTTCTGTGATGTCTGCTCTGTTTCATGCCAAACATAATTAATAGGCTACTGCTCTTTGTTTTGAAACATACGGTAGGCATAATGCAAAAAATGAAACTATAATTAAACTGTATGTAAGAGTAATTAGATTACAGAAATATAAACTAATCCATTAACCTGAGTGCTGTCAAACAGGAAGAAAACTGACCTATGTTCAACCAAATTGGTGCCACACCAAAATTATACCAGCAAAGAATATCCCATACGTGCAAAACTATGTACTGTACTCAAAATAACACCACATGCAGTGAAAGAGGAATGTTTTAATGTAGGATTAAAGGTACAAAATCAAGCATGAGATACGGAATACATTTTATTCATTTAATAAGCACTGCCCTAAACTAGCACACTAACATATAAGATTATAACATGAAAATAATAATAATTAAAAAAAAATGTTTTAATTACATCATAATAATAAAAATTACAGAATTAATTGAAATTAAAGAGGATAAAAATAATGCACTCACATTTATTATGTATCAATGCACAAATTGTATTAATACCAGGTGCAGAGTGAATATCAAATAAAAGGAGAATAAGTATAAAAATCTGAGAATAAGTATAAAGAGTGTCGTAGAAGGTAACAATAAATGCTCTTGCATACAGGCAGCATTTTCAGAGGGAGAATTTCATAAGCACTTTTTTTACACATACAAACCATCAAAACACCTAAACTTAATATTATAAGAGTCAAACTCTTGGGGAGATGATGTTATTGGAAAATAATCAACAATGGGGTGGCCCAGTGGTAAGCAAAGTTACTGTTACTACCATGTAGTTGATTATTGTCCTATAACAGCATGACCAATTTAGTAACAATACACTTAATTCATTTATTTAAAAAACAACATGCTGTACATTTCACATCCATTTATAGTTGCATTTTAATGCTGTGGTACGTCTGTGAAACAACTTCCTGTCGTCACTTATATTATTAAACCTCCATCACGTCATGTTTAGTTAATTTTTAATAATACCAAACTTCTCTCATCTTTCAAAATTAGGTTTTTTAAACAATAAATTAAACGTGATGGGGTGTAATAATATAAGTGATGACAGGAAGTTGAGTACATGCTTTCAACCTGAAGAAAATGTCAATCTTCTGTGTAAATCTTTTGTTCCACATACATTCTCTTAAGGCAATGATTATTTTGCATTGAGATTACTATTCCAGTATTGTACATATATTTATTTGTATTTCTATAGTTCACTGTTTTTAAGCTGGCTGTTAAGAAGCAGAAATGAATTGCTCTTTTTGTTAATACGGAATTCTTTAAAGGCCTGATAACTTTAGACTGCACTTGAAAGTTTGCCATCGCCTGAGTTAGTAATAGACGTCCCTCGTAGTGTACTCCGGGCTTCCTCCTCAAATGTGCTCTCAATCTTAGACAGAAGTGCATAACATTTCCTCTTAAAGTCCTTTCCCATGAAAGCATAAAGCAGTGGGTTCATAAAACTGTTGGCGCTGGCAAGAGTGCTTCCAAATTTTTGCCCGATAGAGAGGATTTTGGCAGAGTTTGGGTTTAGTTCCATTAATTGAAAAACGTGGTAAGGCATCCAGCAAATGAAGAAAGCAGCTATCAGTGCTGTCATGACCTTAAATGGCTTCTTAGACTTCGCCATCTGGTTATTTTTCAGCTTTCGGATGATGAGGACATAACAGATGATGATGATCGGTAAGGGGATCACAAATCCAAAAATGAATCTGCATACCACTACAGCAGTATGTTCTTCATCGTGCTTGTAGTTGTAGTAACACATATGTTTTGAGTCCAATATTGTTATATCTCGTAAAAAGGCCGCTGGCAAGCTAAGCAATGCTGAGATAATCCAGGCTAGTGCAACCATCACCAAGGCCCTGCGTATGGTGCGCTGGTTTTGTGACCATACAGGACACATAACTGCAACACAGCGATCCATGCTAATGATGAGGAGGAGGAAGATGCTGCTGAACATGTTGAGGAACAAGATAAAAGACGTAAACTTGCACATGAAGAGTCCAAAGTCCCATTCATGTTTAACAATATAGACAATGGAGAAGGGCAGGAAGGCACAGAAGAGGAAGTCAGACACAGCGAGGCTGAGGTACCAGACAGTGTTGACTGTTTTCTTTATCTTAAACCCTGCGATCCAGATCACCATACCATTTCCAGCAATACCAAGAGCCATAATAATCACATTGGCTATTGCCAGTAAAACACATATCACATCAGTGCAGTGTGCTGGAGCCTCTGGTGAGGGCCCTGCAGATGAATTGTCCGTTTTATAATCATAGTCATAATATTCAGGGTGGTCACTTGAACTCTCTGTAGTAGAATGTAAGACTGAATCCATGATGATGTTTGAATCTGTAAAATGGAGAGAGAATAGCTGAAAATAAAATGAGTTTTGTTAGCAAAATGAAATTTTGTTGAAACATGTTTTGTATTGTGAATTTTATATTTATTTTATATGTGTGAATTATATATGTATTGTCCTTATATATACACACATACAGTTGTGCCCAAAAGTTTGCATACCCTTTGCACAATCTGCTAAATCTCAATACTGTTAACAATATAAGAGATCATTAAAGTCCCATGTTGTTATTTTTTTTAGTACTGCCCTGAATAAACTATTTCACATTACAGATGTTTACATATAGTCCACAAGACAAGATAATAGCTGAATTTATTTAAAAAATTACCCCGTTCAAAAGTTTACATACGCTTAATCTTTAATACTGTGTTGTTTCATGGATGATCCATGCACATATGTGCAAAACTTTCTTTCTTTCTTTCTTTCTTTCTTTCTTTCTTTCTTTCTTTCTTTCTTTCTTTCTTTCTTTCTTTCTGTCTCTTCATATATGAAATGCTTAAATACATATGCAGTGTTGTATTTTACATTAGGTGGTTTAAGACTCTCACCAGACACGGATACATTTCACAAGCAAATTATTACATTTGAATTCAGCTGTGCAGAGAGAAAATGAAAAAGAACAGAGCACCAGCTATTGACATAACAAACGTCCTGATAGCATCAAGCGTATCTTCTAGCTTCTCAATAGAACCATATACCATAGCACTCAGGCGTTCATTCATATCCTGGGTTTATTTTATCATGAGCAATGACTCACCTTTCAAACGCCTTCTTCAGTAAAGTTTTTTAGAGCTAAGAGTTTTCCTCTTAATGGTGCCGTTCCAAAGTTTTGGACAATTTCTGTCTTTCAGTTCTCCTTTGAGGGACGATGCAGTTCTGAGAAAAGAAAAGTGAGTTGTTAACCACACATTTTATGCTTCCGCACCCTCACTTAAACAGTGGGTCACTGTGGTTGCAGTGCTGGGGTCACATAGGAAGAATGTTTTTTGGTTTTTTTAAATGTAGAACTAATCAGTCAGTTCTACTAACCAACAAATCTCTACATATTCGAACTCTCTCTATATTTCTCTCTCTAACACACACACACACACACACACGCAAGCACACACGCACACACACACACGCACAAGCACACACGCACACACACACATGCACACACACACACACACACGCACACACACACACACACACACACACAAACGCACAGCCATGTAGCAATATGTACAGTGAGTTCCTTCTGTGAAAAAAACTAAGTACTGGTTTAATTTCTCCAATTCTTGACAAGAAAGACAAAATTACACCATTATACTGTGTACAGCAGTGGTGTAATATGGGGCCATACACATGTATACATTTTGCATATAATATGTTCAAAGGATCAATATAAGCATATACCCTTGGTATACCACTTGTTTTCCGGGTTCAGAAGTCTCTTTTGTACTTTTGTATTAGCTGTATCGCATGGGTTTTTTTTCCCTTGTTTGAATCTTACGATTCTTAGTTGTAATTGCTGCATTTAATTTGAATTGCATCAACTGAAGACATTGTCCCCCTCTGAAGCAGTCAGGTAAAATTTATAAAAGTGTATGAAGGGTACTCGGTGCTCATCAGTATTTAATACTGGGAATGAATCTGTAGTTTTCTGTCCCTACTCAAGAGAGATTGACACTGAACTTTTCGGTGTTTTGAACAGATTTCCTCTTTCTCTTGCACTGCTTAAATCACAATTAATTTATGATATTGTGGTGCATCACAATTTATTTAGTATCTATCAACTTCTAGTACTGGCTTTACAAAAATCATTACATGGGATGTAATGAAATGAAACGATTCAAAAAAGCACTTACTTGTTATAGTCCTCCTTTTTGGAAGGCTCACAAGTTGAAATCCTCTTATGTCCATTTTAGCAAAGTGTTTTCTCTGTATCCCCCTTAAACGGTTTTGTAACGCCTGACATTAATTTTACTCTACATTTTAATTAACATATGTTTCCACCAAATTTCCTTTATGGGCTGTAGGACCTCAATGCATAAGCAGCAAAAAATCACCAATCACATAAAGTTTGAATCATGAGCCACCTTTGACTTTGAGGCACCAAGTTAATTACAGCTTGTGGCTGACTGCTGGGTTCTCACTATACTGTGAACAATCTAGAAACCCTCACAGATTAGGAAACCTCTCTTAAACTCATTGATCTAGACTACTGGCTGAGATCTGGTGGCTGGCCTACATGATGAAAGCCCTGATCCTCAGTTGATAACTTTGGGAGAAGGTGGGTGACTCACCCCGACAGGCCAATAAAGGACAATCAACACAGGAGAGGCCCTTTGTTCTCTCACCCAGTTCATGCTGCCCTGCAGAATACTGCAGGAAAAATACAAACCTAAATAGCTAAACTTCCCTTACATTTAATGAAGGAGGATGCAGGCATCTTAATCTAACCAGCTTTCCCTGCAGGCTTATCTTTTTTCTCCCAATTTAACAAGTAATTAACAAGCAATCATTAGTTAAATATTCACACTGAGATACCATGTTGGCAAAGTTATTAAATTACTTTCTTATGCTTTTCCTGAATTGGTGTCAAATGTCATACTGTATATATATATATATATATATATATATATATATATATATATATATATATATATATATATATATATATATATATATATATATATATATAGTGTCCTCAGCAGAGCAGGAAAGCAGAGCGTCGTCCTCCATTGACTCTGCAGGCTGAACTTGGTTGGCTGTGTCAACAGACTTATTATTCGTGATTATTCGTGTCAGCAGACTCGGGCATGAGCAGAACTTGGTTGTTCATGTCAGCAGACTCGGGCTTGATCAGAACTTGGTGGACTGTGTCAGCAGACTCGGGCTTGTTCAGAACATGGTGGTCTGTGTCAGCAGACTCGGGCATGATCAGAACTTCGTTGTCCATGTCAGCAGACTCGGGTGTGATCCTAACTTAGTTGTTCATGACGTCAGTTTCAGGTGTGAGCAGAACCTGGTTGGTCCTGGCGTCAGCTTCAGGTGTGAATTTGGTTGGTCGTAATGTCGGTTTCAGGCATGAGGAGAATTTGATCAGTCATTTCAACAGACTCTGTCATGAGCATAATTTTGTTGGTCGTGTCAACAGACTCTGGCTTGAGCATAACTTGGTTGGTCGTGACATCGCATTCAGAAACTTGACGTGGGAGGCCGTCTCTTCGACCTCAGACAGAAACTTGACTTGAGAGCCTCTTTTTTCGACCTCGGACAGGATCTTGGCTTGAGAGGTTGTCTCTTTGACCTCAGACAGGAACTTGGCTTGAGAGTTCCTTTTTTTGAACTCAGACAGGAACTTGGCTTGGCCTCTTTGACCTCATTCAACCTTGGCTTGGGAGGCTGTCTCTTCAACCTTGGACAGAAGCTTAGCATGGGAGGTCACCTCGTCGACCTCGGACATGAACTTGGCTGGCGAGGTTGCCTCGTCAACCTCGAACATGAACTTGGCTGGAGAGGTTGTCTCTTCGACCTCAGATAGGAATATGGCTGGGAGGTCACCTCATTGACCTCTAGCAGAAACTTGACTTTATGATGGAGCTCAAGAGATGAGACAACCTCCTGGGTCTCATGCTGGAACTCTGGGGATGAGACCGCCTCGTGGCTCTCCTGCTGGAGCTCTGGGGACGAGACCACCTCATGGTGGTCTCATGTTTGTAGGCCGCCATGCAAGATGGGAATTGTAGTCACTGGATTGATTTGATATGACACATGTAGTTGAGGTTTAATAAAATTGTTATTGTGCCCTTTGAGGAACAAGGCATTATAATCGAGCAATATTTCCACTGTCTCTTATTTACATTCCCATCATCACAAATGTGCAGAACATTCCCCAGACACTGGATTGGCTTCTCTAGACCTATTTTCATAATTATTGTTTATAACTATGATTTCGACAATTGTAAATCAACCTTGGGTTTGAGAATGATGCTGTATAAATTAAACATGAAGAGTCAATAAATCTGTACAATCTTAGGTACTGAACAAAACCTTCAAATATTACCTGAAAACCCATTTTCTTTTCATGTTTTTATTACATTTTGCCATTGACACAACCAAGAACATATTAGTAAGATGATACATTGACCATTGGATAGTTAACAAAAAAGATGGAGTACAAATGAGATTGATTAACGGTTAGCAGGATTAACAGATTTTTACATCCTCACACTTACTCCTCAAAATACATACTAGAACGAGAGTAAGTTTTTTATTACACTTTTTATTATACACTGCATAAAGTTCTTACCCTGAAATGTCCTAAAATATAGCAAAAGAAGACAAGTGCTTTCTTTTTCCCTGAGAGCAGGCCTTTTTCATCCATATTTCTTGTCCACATTCTGAAGGTACACACTTTCACTGCATCAGTTTTTGACAGCTCAGTAAGCGACTTCTACTGAATTCCAGTTCTTCATATCATAATACTTGTGCAACTCCAACCAGCTACACTTCATGGTCCCTTTAATTGGTGTGTCACCAAGAGGAGAATGGGTTACCATTTGGGGGAAAGTTTTCTTCATGTCATCTAAAGAAATCTTTTTTTATTGCCCATTTGACATGTTTATTAGTGATCTAAATCTACAGCTGAATTTCTGTAAAGCTGATCTTTGGCAATACATGTCCTGTACAATTAACACTGAATTGAGACCAAAAGATTGTTCAAAAAGTATATTTCCCACCAGAATATGACCTATTGATATATCGTATGTACAAAATTAATCGTTTTTATAGTTCCAGGTGAAATCAGATGTGAGTCGATGCTCTGGCATCCACAGAACTGGAACGAGATAAGTAGCGGCTCATGGTGCGCCCTTCTTCTCCTATTGCATTCTCGATCTTAGACAGAATGGAGTTCTTAAACTTCTGCCTGAAATCATTGCCCATGAAGACATAGAGAATTGGGTTGAGGAAGCTGTTAACTGAAGCGACTGCGGTTCCGATCTTGAGCCCAAAGCCGATGATGTCACTGGGGAGGCTCTGGTTCAGTTCAACTAGCACAAATGTGTGGTACGGCAGCCAGCAAATGAAGAAAGTCCCGATGAGAGCGGTCATGATTTTGAACGGCTTTGTGGACTTTGCCATCTTGTTGCTTCTCAGCTTGAAGATAATGACTGAGTAGCAGACAACGATGACCAGGAAAGGTATAACGAACCCAAAAATAAACCGGCAGATGGCTATAGATTTGTGGCTGTGCTGGCTAAAATAATTATTGTGGCACCGGGTTCTGTCTAGATGGTCCTGAATGTCACGGAAAATAGCGGATGGGATGCTGAAGGACACTGATAAAACCCAGGCAAGAAGGACTATCAATGAAGCCTTCCTTATGGTACGCTGATTCTGTGCCCAAACAGGGAACATGACAGTCATGCAGCGATCCACACTGATGATGACAAGAAGAAAGATGCTGCTGAACATGTTGAGGAACATCACAAAGGAGGTGAACCTGCACATGAAAACTCCAAAGATCCAGTCAGATGTGGCTATGTAAAAGGTGTTGAAGGGCAAGGTGGCACAGAATATGAAGTCAGAAATGGCCAGGCTGAGGTACCAGGTGGTGTTGACCGTTTTCTTCATCTTTAAACCTGCAATCCAGATCACCACACCATTTCCCACAACCCCCAGCACGATGATGATCACATTCACAACCAGCAGCAACATGCACAGAATCTCTCCAGAGCAAAATTCATGTACATTGTGAGATATATCGATGTAGGTTTGGTTATCATACGTGTAGTTTGCATAGTCCGTAGATACGTAATCTAGCATGATGTCGGCCGTGTCCATGGTAAAATTGTAAAAGCTCATCATACTTTCCCCCTGTGGAAACAAGAACACTGCTTTAGCTTCATGTGCTTATTACAGTAGGACTTAGGTTCAATTAGGGCTTGGTCTTCTGCAACTTATTATAATTTTATCATTACACTTATTTGTTTTAAATTTTCAATTTACAAGTGTGACATTACAATTTGTTTTAAATTTAGTCACAAGTTTCCGTCTCAGTTACTGATTGGGTATCTTTAGCTGATTTCACTAAATCTTCTTTTAGTAAACATAAAGCACAGTTTAACATAAACATCAAAACCTTCTAAAGGAGTTAAATTTGCCATGTCACAAATATTTTTTATGTTCCAGGTGCTGATTATTCAGATACTGATCATTTAGAAGGTGCTGATTAATTTTCTATAACAGCATCTGTAACTGTAGTTTAACTGTAATTCAACTGTAATTCAAATCACAGGTTTTATTTTAATGCGCTCTCTTTAATACATTATAGTTTCTATAGGGACTTGTATGGCAGATGCGCCACATAATCTAAGCTGAATAATAGAAAATAAATGGATTAAGCAATACTTTATCTTTCTAAGCCTTGATAATTTCTATAAAAACAACTTACACAGGGACTTGTATTATGACACTCCACATAAACGGATTAAAAATGTGAGTAATTGTTGAAATGGTGACGTTTTCCATGAGGAGGCTTTTATTTTGTGTTTTAGGTAGTAGTCCCCAGTGTCAGTGAATGTTTTCTAACTCTGGAAAGTTCTCGAACCAACTTCATTGTTGTCTTATTACATTTTAGAGACAGGAAAAAAGAGAGTCTGGTGATATAATAATTGTTTACAGCTGTTATAATGGAATTTCATTCTTTAATAAAATTCTAAATAAATAAAACAACATCAACATCAACTCAGCTTCGCATCAGTCTGTATCACACATAATTATTCACTTACATGAGCATGCCCCCAAGTGGTTCATACATTACATGACTGCTGTTTAAAAGTCTGCCATATATTAAGATAAACTTTATTCATCCCTAAGTAAAAATTCACTAATAAATAATTAGTAAAAATGTTTTAATAATATTAAAAAGTAACTATCCTTGCTCATTTTTGACTGACTGAATACTATGTAATTGTGCCAGGAGGAAATTGTCTCACAAATCAATCTGACACAATTCTTAACCAACTGCTCATATTCTGTTACACTGTCAATAAAAAATATAAACTTCAATCCAGTGTGAACTGAGGAATATTAACTGGAAAATAAATTTTATTAACTAGCAGTTGAGGGTAAACTGTAGTAAAACCTTTTTTTTTGTTTAAAGTGAAAGTAAATAAGGAAACCAATTCTGACTAAAATCCCTTGTAAATATGCTTATATATTTATTTCAGTAAAAAATAGTCATAGGAAGCACTTACCCTGGTCTTTGACAGCGGTACTGTGTGGGCTGTTTATATAAAGTTAACAGTCAGGTGCTACCTCTTATGAAACAACTTCTGCAAATACCCTTCCACAATGTAGTCTTGTTTTTCTCCACATCAACAACATCCGCTAATTTCAGTTCTGTATCAATCCTAGACAATAATGGACAAAATATTTATCTTGTTTTAGAGCAGCAGATCCTAAATTCTGTATTGTATGTCTAAAGACTAGGAAAGTTGGCTGATTTCTCTGGTGTAAAACTCCTCATTTAAAAGTGATAAGATTTTGTTGATACTGGTCTCAGAATTAAATGCTTGGACCTACACTGCTGTTACCCTCTCAGTACTGAGCTCAAAGAAGAAGAAGTAACACAGACCCGTAGTCTAGTGAAAGCTTATTAGTTTCATTTTTAAGTTTCATTTTAATTGAACATTTCTGCTGAACACTTCAGATGAACATTTCTACAGAACATTTCTGCTAAATATTATTTGCTAAACATTTCTAATGACCATTTCTGCTGAACATTTCTACCATTTCTGCTAAAATTACTACTGAACATTTATGTTGAACATTTCTGCTAACCCTTTCTAAATCACCTTTTCTGTTCTGTCCTCCACACCCTTTCCCAGAGATAGAACCAGCAGTAAACATTCATTTTTGTACAAAGGAAAACAAAATTAAACCCACAACCCGCCCCTCCGGCTCATCATGGCTACCCATTAACTGTCGCTGGTTATAAAGATATTGCAAAATTCAACAACATTCAACAACAGGCACTAACATTTAAGTGGGAAGTGTCTGAAACTCCATAAAGTATGCAATAAAGAGATGCCATTTATGAAAAAACTTGTCTGTACAACCATTCATTGTATATCTTATTTTCTCGAGTTTCAGAAAATACATCAAGTCCTTTATCCACTGGGAGATAGACGGGTATTTAGCAGACTTCCAATGTAACAGTAGGGAACGTCTTGCTAAAAGGGATGTGAAAGCAATAACATCCTTTTGTATTGAGCTCAAAGAAACTGAGGCTTCAGGAATCCCTAATATCGCAATCAATGGACAAGGTTTTAAATCTACCCTGAGAATAGTGGACATGATGGTAAAAAAGCCAGACCAAAAACGATGGAGATCAGGACAGAAGAAAAAAATATGGCCAAGATGACAGGGAGAGCCATGGCATTTATCACACTTGTCCTCTACATTCGGATACATCACAGACAATCTCGACTTGGACAAATGGACTCTATTTAAAACTTTGAACTGTATGAGTCCAAGATGAGCACAAGAAGTGGTAGTCTGTACCCTCCCTATAGCATGTTCACAACACTCCTCACTTATTTGTACTCCTAACTCCGTTTCCCATTGATTCCTAATTTTGTTACTTGAAAACTCGAAAGCTTATTAGTTTAATGCTGACATAAGAAGCATAAGAAGAGAGAAAGGCTATGAGCCTCTCACACATGAAGGCTATGAGAATTTCACACAAAGCTTACCACACATTAATATATTCAGTTCAATAAAATTTTATATGTATAGCGCTTTTTACACTAGGCATTGTCTCAAAGCAGCGTAACAGAAATATCAACACGGTATACAGATATTAAAGGTGCAAATTTATCCCAACTAAGCAAGCCACTGAGTGGCGATGGTGTCAAGAAAAAACTCCCTAAGATGTTTAAAGAGGAAGAAACCTTGAGAGGAACCCGACTCAGAAGAGAACCTGAAAGGAAATTCTCTTTTGTCATCTTATATTTTATATTATGTACCCTCTTATATTATGAACTGTTCTCAAATATATGATGAATGTAATCACTTAGTTACCTCTTTGAATAAGCTGATCAACTGCCATCCTTGATTATATTATGTACTTCTGTGTCAACATCACATGGGACTTATTTTGGATCATAACTATGTGCAGTGTGTTTTGACTAAATCTGTTGGACACTTGGACCAGTAGAAACCATCCACGCAGTGCTGTTATCAATGTGTACAATGTGTATAAATACTTCTCTTTTGAATAAATAAACTGGAAGTCTCTTTTTGAACACGTTCATATCCGTCACTGTCTGTGTTCATTTCGGACTCTCCAGGCCTGAACTCTGCAGTAAAACACACTTTCTAGACGTTAATGGTACATATAGAACATCCAGACAGTAAGGCATCTGGAACATCCAGACAGTAAGGCATTACAGTAATCTAATCTAGAGGTGACGAATGCATGAACTAGTATTTCTGCATCATGTAGTGACAAAATATTTCTTAAAATATTTTCAAAATATATGTCAAAAATATTTCTGAGATGAAAGAAAGCTATCCTAGTAATAATATCTACATGAGCATCAAATGATAGACTGGAGTCAATAATCACTCTGAGGTATTTAACTGCTGTACATGTTGAAACAGAAAGTCCATCCAGAGTACCCATGTGATCAGAAAGCTTACTTCTAGCTACACGTGGGCCTAATAAAAGTATTTCTGTCTCATCAGAACAAAGTGAAAGGAAGTTAGTTAACATCCAACGTCTAATGTCCTTTACACAATCCTCAACTTTACTAAGCTTCTGTCTGTCCTCTGGCTTCGCTGAAACATACAACTGTGTATCATCAGCATAACAGTGGAAGCTAATTCCATGTTTATGAATAATTTGACCCAGAGGTAGCATATATAAAGTAAAAAGCAGTGGGCCTAAAACACAACCTTGTGGAACACCAAATTTAACCTTGTTATGCGTAGGGAAGTCTCCATTTACATCTACGAACTGATAACGATTGGTCAGATAAGACCTGAGCCAGGAGAGGACTGTTCCCTTAATGCCAATAACATTTTCTAATCTATCAAGGAGAATAGTGTGATCTATAGTATAAAAAACTGCACTAAAGTCGAGTAACACAAGCAGCGAGACACAACCCTGATCAGAGGCCAGTAGAAGGTCATTTACTACTTTAACTAACGCTGTCTCTGTGCTATGATGAGGTGTAAATCCTGACTGATAAGTTTCATGAATGTTATTCCTATGTAAGTACGAGCATAACTGCTGTGTACAACCTTTTCTAAAATCTTAGAGATGAAGGGGAGATTTGATATTGGTCTATAGCTGGACAGTTGAGAAGGGTCAAGGTCAGGTTTTTTCAGTCAGTTTGATAACTGCTATGTGATTTAGGTACATAGCCAGTGCTAAAGGAAGAATTGATTATATTTAAAACTGGTTCAATTACTCCTGGACAAATCTGTTTAAAGAAACATGTAGGTACAGGATCTAGTATGCAAGTTGATGAATTGGCTGAGGAGATTAATGTAGCTAGATCGGTCTCTCTAAGCGGAGCAAAACACTCTAAACATTGATCTGATATTGGTACATTATGTTACGTTATGTCAGACACAGATGCAGATCAGAACTCTTTATTCTCAGCAAAACACAAACTCAAATGCAGTATAGAGCATATCCTTCTTGGCCTAAACTATAGCGCTGCAAACACAAATGGGTTTCCCTTCTACTACTGCTAACCGATATACGAATAAATAATAACGAGCGCGTGCTCTGAAAGCCCAGCGCTTAAATAGCCAACGTTCCTGGATCTAACACGCAACACCTGTGGTAGATCACGGGGTTAAGCTAGCCCTTAAACAGGAAGTGCGCGCTCAACCCAAAATCCTGGCGTGGCGTGGCGTGACACATTATCATATATAGGGTTAGTTATAATACTGGTTTTAATTTAATAGCCTCAATCTCACATCTAATATTTTCAATCTTACCAATGAAAAATTTCATGAAATCTTCGCTGCTATGTAATGATTGTGTTCTTCTTTCTGTAGTGTTTTTTTCCTAGTTAATTTTGATACTGTGTTGAATAGATATCTCGAATTGTCTCCGATTAAGGTGGAGAAACTTTTCTTGCATCGCCAAGAGATTTCCTATATTTCAGGAGGCTCTCCTTCCATGCTGTTTGAAATATTACCAATTTGATTTGATGCCATTTACATTCTAATTGTTGAGTGGTCTGTTTTAAGGTACATGTTTGATCGTTATACCAGGGTGCTAGCTTTTTCTCTCTAATTATTTTTCTTTTGAGTGGAGCCACTCTATCTAGTATGTAGTGGAGTGTTGACTCACCTGATCGAGTTCTATCAGATCAGATGGTGATCCAAATCTAATTGATGTCTCTGGAAAGTTAATGATGAAGCTCGTTGCAGTATCTGATGTGAAAGCACATTTTATGCAGTAGTGAGGCGAGGAAATATTATGACCAATATGTATTATGAATGAGATAAGATAATGGTCTGAGACAACTTCAGACTGTGGAAAAATTACAATATTTTCTATACTTAATCCGTATGTTAGTAGCAGGTCAAGAGTGTGACCACCATTATTTATTACATTCTGATTAATCTCGACTGAATCTAAGATGGACACAACCGCTATTCTTAGAGGGTCTTCCGGATTATCAAAATGAATACTAAAATCTCAGACTATTAATGCTTCATCTACAGACACAACCAGGTTTGAGATAAAGTCTGCAAATTCACTAAGAAATTCAGTATATGGCCCTGGGGGTCTGTAAATTATAATTAGAGGAATTGACTTTTTTTGTGGCTACATAGTTTACACTGCTATAAAGAATTTCAAAAGAATTAAGTTTATGACTAGGTTTTTGTGTGATGACTACATTTTTACTATGGATGAGACCAACACCGCCTCCTCTACCAGTTGAACGAGGCTGATGTACATAACTGTATCCAGGAGGACTGGCTTCATTTAATGCTATGTACTCGTTTGGTTTAATCCAAGTTTCCATTAAACACATTAAATTACATTCCTGATCAGTAATGATTTAATTAACAATAAGAGCCTTGAACACAAGAGATCTAATGTTTAATAGTCCAAGCTTCAGATTAAAGGTGCTGGATGTGCATTCAGTATGATCTAATTTTATGTTAATTAGGTTACTAAAACAGACTTTCTGAAATTGTCTATGTATTTGTATAGCTCGGGGAACAGACACAGTCTCTATAGTATGTACTACAGGTGTTGCACTTTTAATTGAAAATTGCTTATTATGAATGTTGTTATTGTAGGAAGATGTAGGCAGTCACTTGGTGTGTAGCGCCTTGGAGATGTTGTAAGGACGAAACAACCTAGGACGCTCCCAGAACAGATTCCAGTTATTAATAAACACCAGATTTTGTTCAGTACACCAAGAAACTAACCAGTTATTTAAAGCTAGAAGTCTAATGAACTTTCCGGCTCCACATCTGTATGTAGGAAGAGGTCCAGAGAGAATGATTTCATGGTGGGTGATCTGCCTCATACCGTCTCGATCAGGCTGGAGAAGTCCCTCTTCAGAACCTCCGTCTGCCGCAGCCTGATGCTATTCACCCCCGCGTGCAGCACGACCGCCCTATTGCACTCATACGTCTTCAAGATCCCGGATACCTGCACAACAACATCAAGGACATGAACACCAGAAAAACTATGTGTGTGCACCTTACCCATTGTTGAAGCAATGCGGACATTTCACACAATGTATTCCCAGACGATCACAGTGTTAGGTCTGATATGACGGAGTGGGGCGAAGCAGTTCCTGGTTGGAATCTCGAACACCAGAGATGGAAAGGTCCTCACCAGGGGTATGGCTCTCGCCTTTCACAGCTGGTGCATGCAAGGTCCATGGTGTGTCGGCGCCGGCGTGATGGAGACTTCGGCTGGAAAAGTCTTGGGTGCATGGTCCCTGCACAGAGAAACACATGACATAGAGGGACTGGGAGTGGAAATACCATGCTGCGTGCTTACCTTTTATGTATAGGCAGATGCACAAGATGTTTACAGTGCAGTTCTTCGCTCCAGCAGCTGGGTCTGTTTGTCAAGAAGGCCGCGGATCTGTTTCTCCACATCCTCCAATTCCAACAATACCATGTGAAGCCTGAGTAATCCTCATCTGCACTCAAAAGCGGAGAGACAACAGACATATTTGCTTTTTAAACAAAATAGCGGTAAATGAGATAGATGTGAAATGTAAACAAGGCTAGCGGTAAGGTGATGCTAGTGGGCTTCAAGCTAGTCCTGGATGTTTGAAAGAACAGATCAACTTTAGCGACAGCACAACGTTACAATTGTTTTATCTAATGTAATATCAGTTATATTTGTGTAAAGTAAAATAAATTATATATATATATATATATATTAAATATAAAAATATAAAAATAAATATAAAAAAAAAAAAAAAAAAAAAAAAAAAAAAAATGTTTTTTTTTTTTTTTTTTATTATTAATAAATAATAAATTTTTTTTTGTTTTTTGGTGGTTGTGTGGGATGTGGTGTGTTTGTTTTTGGGGGTGTTTGTGGGGGTTGTATGTATTTATGTTTTAAAAAAAATATTATTTTTTTGGTTGGAAGTTATTATAATAAAATAAAAAAAAAAATTTTTTTTTTTTAAAAAAGGGTGTGTTTTGTGGGGGTTTTTTTGTTTTTTTTTTTGGGGGGGGGGCGGCGAAGGGGGGGGGGGGGGAACACCTTGTGAAAAAAACCTTTCGAGATGCTATAACACCATGTGACACCATGTGAACTTCCAAAATCAACAACATTTATCATAATCAGTGTTCACATAATAATTCATTTGTAGTCTATCCTATTGTGTCTGTTCCCTGAACTAAATAAATACATAGAAAATGTAGCTTGTGATACAGTGTAAATTCCTGTAACTCTTTGTCTGTAAAATATCTAATTACACAGTTTTTTTAATTAGTATTTCTACTACCCATAAATTATCTAATAGTAACAACATTTAATGATTAATATCCATGAATAAAAAAAATCTTAATAAATGTCACTAGAATATGCACAAATTTGACTTTAATTTTACCTTATTTTTCCATCTGTCCTTCTCACTTCTCCGATGGTTGTACACTTTGTCCAGGTTGATGGCTTTGTCTGCTTCTTGCTTTGACTTTATGCGCATCAGCTGGTCCAAATGTGCCACTTCAAGACGATTTCTGGATGCTGTTTTGATATGATTTTTATTATGTTGTCACCTTCTCACCAAGCTGCTAGGCAATGGTCTTGTAGCCCATTCCAGACTTGTGTAGGTCTACAATCTTGTCCCTGACATCCTTGGAGAGCTCTTTGGTCTTGGCCATGATGGAGAGTTTGGAATCTGATTGATTGATTGCTTCTGTGGAGGTAACAATACAGGTAACAAGCTGAGATTAGGAGCACTCCCTTTAAGAGTGTGCTCCTAATCTCAGTTCGTTACCTGTATAAAAGACACCTGGGAGCCAGAAATCCTTCTGATTGAGAGAGGTTCAAATATTTCCCTCATTAAAATGCAAATCAATTTATAACATTTTTGACATGCGTTTTTCTGGATTTTCTTGTTGTTATTGTGTCTCTCTCGCTGTTCAAATAAACCTACCATTAAAATTATAGACTGATTATTTCTTTGTCAGTGGGCAAATGTACAAAATCAGCATGGGATCAAATACATCTTTCTCTCACTGTAAGCTTAGCTTTAAAGGTACCACTTACCTTTTCCACTATTTCCTGTGACCGAGGGTGATAACCACATCAAAATGAAAATTTATTGACAGTTATTGTAACATTGTTTTTTAATCGAACGCTGAGCCATCATCAGAGCTAATCTGAGATTATATGCCAACTCTGGAATTACCTCTCTGGTCAAAAATTGAATCACTGTTCCAGCAGTTTAGTTTGCTGATGGCATTGCCTACCTCCACCTGCTAAACCTGTCTATCACCAAGTGCTTAAACGGCCCTTCGGCATTGATATGTGCCCTATCAATACTGATTTTCCTTTTCTGAAATTGTTTTGAGCATAAATTTCAATCTCAGAAAAAAAATTATCTATCATTGCCTGTATGTACAGAGACCAGTTCTCTTGCTGTTTTATCTATCCCATAACTTCCCCCTTGCGCACTGGTTAAAACCATGCACATCTGAAACTCATACAGTGAGTAGTGCAGTATGTACAATCAGAATTCAATTAAACTATTCGCTCGGTATGTTAAAGTGGTGTTCCAATGGTTTTTCTAAGCCCTCATTGTATTCAAACAACTCCAAACAGGTGACACAATCCATGGGCATAAGCAGAGTCAGTATATATATTTATATATATATATATATTTATATATATATATATATATATATATATATATATATATATATATATATATATATATATATATATATATGTCCTTGGCCATAGCCATCCACTGTAGGGGCGCGAGGTCTGTGACCAGGACGAAGTGCCTATGATGGGTAGCGGGATGAGGGGCGCCGGCGGGGGCTTCCGGGGAGCGGTGCGCTGCCACTGAGGGCATTGTTGGCAGAACCCCCGGACCTCCGCATCCATCCACGGCAACACAAAGCGGTCCCTCAGCTTCTCCAGAATGTTCCGCGTCCCCAGGTGGTCGCAAGCGGGTGGGCATGGGCCAGGTGCATTACCAGGTTAGTCCTTGTCCGCGGTATCACCAAGAGGTCCGTCTGCTCTCCTCGGCAGCAGGCCCGTTGGTAGAGGTGGCCTCCTTTTACGAGGAAGTACGAGGTGGGGAGCCTCAGGTCAGGGTTCTGGGTGACCCCATCTATCACGCACACGGTTTCCTGTGCCGGTTCTCGGCGTCACCAATGGTTTCGTCTGCCGTCGTCCTCGTCCGGGTCGGAACCTTCTGGGAGAAAGAGAGAGAGAGAGAGAGAGAGAGAGAATAACGGAGCCCATGTACCGTGGTTGCAGTGGGAATACCTCGTTTTGCTACTATGTTCGTACGTAGCTGAGTTGTGGTGGGAATCTCACACCAGGTTCGCCAATCAGCAGCCGGCAAGGAGTGGGTGGCTCCACCCTGCCGTGACGGCCCTTCCGGTTAGTGTTGGATCCGGCGAGGGGCTGCCCGCTTCGCGCTGGTGCGGCAGTTGGGGAAGGAGCGATTCTCTTACCCTCCGCGTCAGGTGTCGGTCTATATATATATATATATATATATATATATATATATATATATATATATATATATATATATATATATTATATATATATATATATATATATATATATATATATATATATATATATATATATACATGTCTGTACACAGTCATTAAACAGAGAGATTTTGATTACCCTGTGTGTGTGTGTGTGATCTCTGTCTGAGCGCTCGTAGAGGATAACATTCCTGTTGAACATTCCTCCAACACTGGTTGACAATAAAACCTAAAACTTTGACAGGGTTCTGACTTGAATGACAGCAAAGCACTAACATTAAACAGTGAAACTAGTTTTTAAAATTTCTATATTTTTTTTAACTACAATGACTGGCAGAGGTAAAAAAAAAAATGAAATGAAATGAGATATTTTAGGTTGTAGGGGGGCAGAATAATTCGTTGATGTCTGAAACACAAATACATTTTACAAAACGCACAAAATGTTTCAAGGGTGAAATTTTAGAAAAGCCTGAACGCTTATATTGAACCATATATTGAGAACATAAAAATGCACTGCACAGCATAATAGAGCCATTGGACCTCATCAGTATCAGGGACAAGAATTATTTTCTTTTGGTCTGCACTTATATAGCCCTTTTGTTGTATCCTTAGCAGTTCTACAAAGCGCTTTTACACGGTGTCTCATTCACCCATTCACACACAACACACACCACACACCAATGGTAGCAGAGCTGCCAAGCAAGGTGCTAGCTTGCCATCAGGAGCAACTTGGGGTTCAGTGTCTTGCCCAAGGACACTTCAGCATGTGGCATCATCTGGGCAGGGAATCAAACCACCAACCCTATGATTAGTGGAGGCACAGCTGCCCAGGTAGACAGGGCTAAAGAAATAAAGGTTCTTGACCTTGAGTCCAGCAGTTTCGCTGTAGAACAAACTCTTGGCAAACAGAGGTGTGTGGAGAACTAAATTTTGTAGTGAGCTTAAAGGGTCATCCATGTACATGAAGGGGAATTCTGTCAACCGTCTCATCTGTATATGATCCATTTGGATTCATTACTCCTTTTGTTCTTATTGAAGAAAAAAAGAACTGTGCAAGCACAATTATGGTTGGGACAAAGATCTGCCAGAATACTAAGTGCAACTATGAAAAGAATGGATGATGGGGTTGGATTGTATTAGCTCTCTCAACATTGAATGATTCATCCAAACAAAGAACTTTGTACTTGTAAATCACAATTCAATTAATCAAATTCATACTTTTATTTATAATGGGAAAATTCAGAGTCACACCATTGATACAAACTGCAGTGCCCATAATAGAACTGACTGCAGCAGTATTAGCAGCATGTATGGAAAGAATGCTCAAAACAGAGTTGCAGCTTCTCACAAATTGATACTCTGTACCAACAGCACATATGTACAGTAGTGAAATTAAATTAATTGAAACTTGAAATTAAATGCCCTGCACATTATGCATCTCACCGTGCATTGGCTTTCCTTTATGTGAAATATCAACATATAAATTAACAATTTGTCAACATTAAATATGATCCTCTTTTTACTTTATCTGACTCCAATTATGAATGATTCTAAGAGTTATTAAAATTCCAATCACGATCATTAAATGTCATAGCAGACATCAGAAACATTATCATTAAGTAAAAAAACACATTCCTTGATAAGATCTTATGTAATTAGAAAAATTAATGAAATATGAAATTTAAAATATGAAAGATACCTATGTTTTTTTTTATTATTGTTTTGAAGAGGGTCTGGGGTCATATAGACCCAAAACAGAATATAAGGGTTAAGTGTACATGATAAACCACATGTACATTATTATACAAAGCTACTATTATAGATAAATAAAATTGTTGCGGTCATGACTAGAGATAAAGTTAATCTAATTAAATAATCTAAGTTTGTACAGATCTATAGAGACTAAAGAAAATACTTTTTTAGAAAAAGGGCAAGCATGAGTGGCTATGTAAAAGCCTCAAGTCAATTGTCTAATGACCAAGATTGGTAAGTTTGTGACCGTGAGATGCATGTACATGGCCAGTGTTTTTTTACTTAATGATAATGTTTCTGATGTCTGCTATGACATGACTACACACATGTGATCCCAGCAATAACTGTTATTAAGAGCAAAGGATTTTCACATGCTTTGAATCTGTTCTGTACCTAAGGTGCAATTTCTCAACTTAAAACAATCTGTAAATCCCCTGTCTCTACTCTGTCTGGCAAAGGCATGCCTCCCTGCTCCATAGGGACGGAACAAGCAAATCAAAAGGGAAAGACAGGATAATATGAATCATTCTAAACTTCTACACTGTTAGGTTTCTCTCATGGCTATGTTTTGGTTCTGAAAATGAATAAAAGAGATAGATTTAATGTTTTTGAGGAATGGAATATGTGCCTCACGGACTGTGAATTTGAGGAGGATGCGTCAGAGTCAGACAATGCCTCTGAAATTGATGATGTTGTGGAGGACCCAGATTATGTTGGCTCCTCCTCTGATGAGACCAATGCTCCAGAGCAGTGGTCACGCCAATTTTGGTGTGTGGTTGGGTGTGGGGGTGGGGGGGGGGGGGGGGTGGGGGGTGTAATTTTTTTTTTTTTTTTGGGGCCGGGGGTGCTCCCGGGGGTGGGGGGGCCCCCTGGGGTGGGTGTTTTTTCAGGGGCGTGTTTTGTGTTTGTTTTTTTTTTTGTGGGTTTTTTTTTTTTTTGGTTTGGGGCCCCTCCGCCGCGGGGGCCCCGTGGGGTTTTTTTTTTTTTTTTTTTTTTTGGGGGGGTGGGCTGGTAACACAATACAATAGCTTACATAATGCAGCACTTCAGCTGCCTTGCCGAACACTTCCCGCGTTAATCAAGTCTAGCTTATGATGCTGCAAGTTATTGCGAAGCTACCCCTCATGATGCCAAAGAGAAAAGTTGATTCTGAAAACAGAGCCTTTAAAAACGGATGGGAGGCTGAGTATATGTTTACTGACATTGCCGGTAAACCCGTGTGTCTCATTTGTGGAGCTAATGTGGCTGTAATTAAAGAATTTAATCTAAGACGGCACTATAAGAAAAAACATCAGGATAACCTGAAAGACCTGAATGCAGAGCAGAAGATACTGAAAGCAGAAGAGTTAAAGAAGAATCCGACACTTCAGCAGACGTTTTTTACCGGTGCAAAATCACAAAGTGAAGCTGCTGTGAAAGCAAGTTTTATCGTGGCAGAGGAGATCGCCAAATCAGCCAGGCCATTTACCGAGGGAGAATTTCTGAAGAGCTGCATGATCAAGGTGTTTGACGTCTTATGTCCAGACAAAAAGCAGATGCTAGCAAATGTAAGCCTGAGTAGAAATACAATTGCTGATCGAGTTTGTGAGATGGCCACTGATTTAAGAATACAGTTGAGTGAAAGAAGCAAAGACTGTATTGCATACTCTCTTGCTGTGGATGAAAGCACTGACATGACTGATACTGCACAGCTGGCCATCTTCTTCCGGGGAGCGGACTCCAATTTGCGCGTTACAGAGGACATTAAATCGATGCACTGGACAACGATTGGAAAAGACATTTTTGAAAATGTATGTCAAAGTATAACCGACATAAAACTGCCCTGGGACAAACTTATTGCACTTACAACTGATGGAGCACCGGCGATATGCGGTGAAAAAAGTGGACTAGTGGGAAGGATGCGAGTAAAGATGCAGGAGAGTAGTTATATCATACACTTTCTGTCAAAGTGATGATTTATGACCCTATGTGTTGGTAATTTATGACCCCCTGTCCTTCCCTGACTGAGAGGTCGTAGGAGGGGTGGTGAGGGGGTGGTGAGGGGATAACCCTTATCGGTCGTATCAGCTAATCAATCTGGCTCCTTTGGACATTGGGGGTGAGGGGGTGTGTGGGGGAATAGTCCCCCTTCCACCGAAAGGGGGGTTTATGTTAATGAGCTTGGTTTTTGGTGGGGTGAAAATGCGTCTGAAAAGAAAAAATGTTTTTAATATGGGGATATGCTTGTGTTACTGTGTGGCTTTATTTTGTTTGTGTAAACACAATGTTAGAAAAGCATGATGTTTGAATGTGTACATATAGGAGTAGAATATTTATTTTGTGAAAATTATGAAAACAAATGTTGATTACGTTTTTAAGGATCCCTGCTTACCTTTGAATAAAAAGTTTAGGAGTTAAAGCAAAGTTTTAAAAAAAAGAATCTGATTAAAAGAGTCGTATCTGTTACATACAGTCTAACCACAAACCTTTAGGATGTAAAAATGTTTAAAAGATCTGTTTAAAAAGAATCTCGCATTACCAGGCTTCCAAAAACACATAAAAACTTTAGTCTGTAAAAATAGTGAAAAGAGCAGTTTAAAAAGAATAGCGCGTATTACATGACTTCTAAACAAAGATCCTTAAAATCTTAAAATGTTAAAGTGTCATCTAAAAGAATCTCCGTAATGTTTAAACTAGGAGCTAAGTATTTTCCAGAGATGTATTCCACTCGATGTAAAAGCCGTATGAAGTTGAAACGAAACCCAACCTCTCACTCGCTAAACCCCGCCCACACATACTTGTATTCAGACACTCCTCTCTCTCTCTCTCTCTCTAAACACACCCACATGGGTTTTCAACATGGCCAGTACTTTCTGTCAAATGTCAATCACTGTGGAAGAACTAGGGGCTAATTTATGGCCTCGGTCTTCTCGGATCTGGCGTTTCTCTAGGAGTGGTTAATTTATGATCCTTTGTTTCTTCCTGACCAAGAGTGTTTTTTTTTTTTTATGACCGGGGGTGGTGGGGGTAACCCTATCCACTGTATGAGTGAGGTCATTTTGGCCCCTGTATGTCTGGGTTGTGTCCTTCCCCTCCTGGGGTGTGTGTTTTGTGTATTGTGGGGGATCATCCCCAACAAATGTGTTTATGTTAATGATACTGTTGTGAAACGTGTTTCTCCCTGAATTAATCACACACAAATGTATACCTTCTTGTGGTATAAGAGAATGTTTGTTTCTGAAATTACTTTTGTGGTATTGTCTGAAAAGAATATCAATGTTTAATATGGCATGTGTTTTAGTTACTGTGTGGATTATTTTGTATGTGTAAACATATTGTTATAAAAGCATGATGGTTGAATGTGAATATATAAGAGCAGAATATTTGATTGTGAAATAAATGAAAACAACTGTTGATTACATGTTTGGGAGAACGGCGTGACTTTGAATAAACATTTACTGAAATAAAACCCCTGAAACAGATAAACCATCGATATGGACAAAGAAATGTAAAAAATGTTTTTACATACATTCTAAACATAAACCTTTAGGAGGTAAAACGTTTAAAAGTGCTGTTTAAAAGAATGGTGCAGTTTGTTTCAATTATAAACAAGATTTTGGAAAATGGTTCGCCAACGAGGATACGTATACAGAACTGCTGCTAAATACATATGATTTTGTGTATGCTTTGACATCCCATGTCCCCACTGGCTGACAGTCAACTCTTGTAAATTCATGACCTCTGTAACACTTTGATCTGAATGTGTGATCTTTCCTGGCAATTGTCTGTCTGTGTGTGAGAGAGAGAGATGTGTGATTCCTGGGGGTTTTGCTGACCAGAATGCTTTACGAATGTGTTTATGTTAACGAATTAAGGAGGGAGTCGTGAGTCTCAGTGCTTAAATAATGGTTAAGAAGCTGTAGTTAAAACACAGAAGAAACTCTGCAACTATCTGTTACAATGTCTGTTCCGAGAAATCCTAACACCCCTAGATGAATGCTGTGTATTCACCAACAGGACCTGTTGAAATGAGAGAGAACCTGACTTCTGCTCCAAGAAAAAAATGTTAGTTTGGCAAATTATTCATGAAGATATAGTAAAGACGTTGTTGTTTAACCCTGAGCAGGGCGTCAACAACTCCAAAGAATGTGTCTTAAGGCCGAGGGTTTTATTTAGGAGGTAGAAAAACATTTAAAGATGGTGTTTTAAAAGAACGGGTGTATCGTCCATAATGGTAAAAATTATTTTAAAAAAATGGCTGTACTTCAATGTAAAATAAATCGGTGGAGACACTGAGTACATTTCTGTTCCACATTCTATAAGGATCGCCACCATTAATGTAGAGTGACAAATGTTCACACCCTCCGTGACTACTTTACTTATGTTTTAAGCATTTTTATTTTGCGATGTCAACAAGACAAAGCTGTCATAGGTTTGGTATCTGGTGATTTTAGAGTTAGACCCCAACTGTCAAATATGTTTTGACATAGAATGTAGAATTGCTTTGTCAGGCAAAGAGCACGATGGTATGGAAAAAAGTATGATGAGGTGACATAATGCTCAGGAGTTCTACAGTACTTTGACTTGGGAACATACCAACATGATCCTCAGAGAGGATATATATATATATATAGATCAGATCACCAGTATATCTTTACCCAATCCTGATCTGGAGTCAAAATTTTACTTTTATTTCCTCGTATGGGTTTATGACAATGAGCGGTCATATACAATATAAGCCAAAGTTATAGAAGTACGCAAATTATTTTTAAAGATTCCAAAATATTTGAACAGTTAAGGCAAATTTCCAACAGAACAGAATATTAGACATTTAGTGTAAACTCGTGTAAAAAAAAGAATCTCTGAAATATTTAGAAAAAGATATTTTCCATATTAAATGCAGCATATTAGAAAAGATAGTACAGACTTTGTTGATCAGTTACAAAATCATACTTTATAACAATTGTTTATGAGCATCTGAATCTGGCAAATAACTTTTATTCCTTTTAGGCATGCAATAAAAGTTAATAACACATTAGGAAGAAATGATGTGTACACTACTGTTGCGGATATTAAGTCAAACCATTTGTTCAAACTTCAGCATGATCCATAGAGTAGCAGAAACTTATGGCACCTCATGAATACCATGTGAAGGATTAAGGTGACTAGTCACCTACAGATGCAAAGACACGTCCTTGTGCAGGGTCACCTTCACAACAGCATTGCCCATTGACATGTTTTCTACCATGTCAACATATAAGAAAAGGCAAAAAGTAATTTGAGATATATAAGAATATATTTGATCAAATACAAGATATTATAATAAAAAAACATAATAATATTATTTAACAAGGTCTCACGTTCAGACCTCTTAAGTGTAAGAGCATTATCAGTATTGTACAGTAGTTGGGGACAGTAGTCAGATGTCAGATGAAAAACAACTTTTTTGAGTCACAGTGCCAAACTACTGCAAAATATTTTGATCCTTCTTTTTCAGCCTGAAGGACTGGCATTTATTTAACAGACAGATGGCACAGCCATATACTTGGTCAGAGAATTTGGGGATTTCTTTAAGAAAGGTTCATTGTTTTTGTTCTTTTTTCATAGCGTCAGTTTTGTATACTTACTTTGGTTAGTGACTTAAACTGTTTTATTAGGTGGTGACAGATTTCGTTAACAGGTAATGATGATAGGTGAAGATTAAGTTGGAATGCGTATACAAAATAAAACTGTTATATGTATATTTGTCTGCTATTTATCTGTTTAAGCACTACTTTAATAGCGATATATAGAGTGAGAGAGCCCATTAACTAATTCATGGATCCCTTTCTACCTTTTCAAACTTGTTATCCATGTGTCTTTTCAAACATTGTGTTTAGTCATTGCAAATCATTAGTCTGAATGTTAAGGGTTCCTTAGATTTTTGCTTCTTCAGCATCAAAAATTCTAAACAAAGACTAAACTCAAAAACAATATAACTGTCTGGTTGTGATCAGAATAAAAGGCAACTGTGACTTCATTCCCAAAGCGTTAAATGAGATTTCTCTCATTCTATATGGTTCTATATGGCCTTTCCGTATGTGCCATTAAGTCCTAGTTTCCAGCCATCATTACAGCACGGGAGAGGAAATCTTTGTTCAACAGATGTGTGATCTACATCTAGACAATCTGATAACAAACCACAAAAATTTGTGTTGAGAAAATTCAGCTTGCTTTTTGTTCCCAAATAACATTGGACCAGATCCATAGTTTACATCATTTGCCCACACAAATTTTATCTGTATTACAAGTACTGAACAAGTTAGAGGAAGAGAACGTGTAGCTTTACTTTTCATTGGAACTTTCATTGTTTATTTTGATCTGTCTTGATTCATTTTCATATTTGGGTTTTTTTTTTATTCATTTCATTATTATTTTTACGAAGTATCTTCAACCTAGGAGAGTGTGGCATCTAACATAATGTATGAATGTAGGTATATGGATTCCACCAGGCACTCCACCGGCACCCTAGTCGAAAAGCAAATCAAACATGTGATCAGGCAGTGCAGGAGTAAGGAAAATAAAAGCACATCATCTGTTTAGATTATATCTATGATTAAGAAATTAAGCTCATCTTAAGGCTATTTCTTCCACAGATGTCTTCAGAAGAAATTGATGACCATTTCCATAGGCATTGAGGCTCCATTTTAAAATAAACACTGCATGCAGATTCAGAAGGTATGATATTGAGGCAAGACAGACAGGAATATTTTAAATTAAATTTATAATATTTGCAATGATGGATACGAGCCATAAGAATACCAAGTAGATGAAACGGTTTTGAGCAGTGGATGGTGATACTCAATGATCTTGTAATTTACTGCATTTGTAATGGTGATGATTTGAACTTGAACACTCTTTTAGTGGATTCATGTTAAAAATATGTTCTGCGGGGGATTGATGTCATGCAATATATACAGTAAAAGAATCCAGAATGTGACCATATAGGGAGCCATGATGTGTTCCACCAGAAAAGTATCAGAAGTCCAGATAAGACTATTGAGTTCATTGTCTGACTTCTTGCATGGCATGTGTTTCCATATTTTCATCACAGGCTGTGGAATTATACGTCAGATTACTTTGAACAAACCTTTACATACATCAAGTTTTAAACATCCACAAGAGTCTGGGAGTCGTGTATTAGACCTGTACTTGAGCATTTTGCTTATAAATATATACACTCTATCTGAAAACATTCAAACCCCTGTCAGAAATTAAGATTAATTTTCAGACAGTCAAGTCTATGCTACTAGTGTCTTGGATGACATTGTCGGAACACTGAATGAGTATGACAGATCATTCTTTCACCCTTCAAATTAGACAAGTTTAAAACAGGCAGTTAGAAGTGTCATACCCTCATCCAGCAATCTCTAAAATTGTTCTACTTCCACAGCCTTCTGCTTACCAACTCATGTCTATGGCTATCACAGATAGTTGTGTGCCCGTGTAATTTTGTGCAGATGCATGTTGTAGTATTGAGTTTATGTTGTCTAAGAATCTGATTGTTCCTAGTATTGAGTTTAGTATTGAGTTTATGTTGTATTGAGTTTATGCTGAGTTTATGTTGTCTAAGAATCTGATTAATCTCTTATAGGATGCATTTGGGTGTGTTGATTTACTGGTAATCATTTTTTTATTTTATTATATATTTTTTAGCATACTGATGCGTTTATCATTGTTTATTGTTAAAATGACTTTCAGCTGTTTGCAACAAACAAATCCAACAAAAGCAACACAAAGAATGCTTCAAGATGTTTCACAAATTTGACTGAAAATGCAATTTATAATGCCTTCACCAGTTTCAAAATTATTCCATCCCTTCATGGCAAGCAGCTTTAGTAGTTAGTAGCGCACCCTTTTTATGACCTGCTGTAAAAGAGATGCATAGCCAGACTTAGAAAAATTGGGCAGTGCATGTACGGTACGCTCGTACTCTGTTGATGACAAAATTTGCATCACGTCTGCTGTACGTTGTTCCTAGAGGAAGCATACCTTCTACTTACGTACACTTAACTAAAGCCAAGTTGTTAGCCTGGACTCTAAAATCTCAGTTGGCATGCCCCTATGCTCCACCTAAACCTGGATTTTAGCCTGTACTAACCTGGTCACAGATATATGTATATGTATACAGATATGTAACATGGACTTAATGTAATCTACTAGAAAAAATAATTTCAGGGTAGATCAGAATAAATTAAAATGTAACAATTTATTAACCAGGTAATTTCATTAATAATTCATAATCCAATTACAAAGAAAACAAGTAGTAATTAATAATACAGAAACATCACATAAAACACAAACAATAGAATTAGAGATGTTTACCTGGTGCAGGAAATGCTAGCTCACAAACTTAAACTATGAACTCATGAAGCAAATCTGACTTGTATTTTTAGAGAAATAACATAGAAAAACTCAAGGAGACTGGATTCAGAAGAAGCAGGTTTATTCAATAGTCAGCAAGACAGCAAAATGAACCTGGCTGGGCCCAGCTAGGCCCAGGGTTACACACTCCACTCGAAAAGCGGAACATGCAACAAAATACAATGTGTCTTATATACAATTAAAGCATCCATGTACCTTTAGGGAGTGCCCTTATCTTAGTTCTTACCTTTTCTCTTACGTCTATTCTGATGGGCCCTTGAATTTTTTCTATCGTAACTTTTGCCTGCATTTGCTCTCCCTCGTCAAGCGGACATCATAAATAGTCTCGTAGTAATAAAAAGCCAATATCTGTTTTCTTTATTATTTACTACACTTGGGAGGTCTCCTCTTAGCTCCTACCAGCGTGAAGACCCCCCTCTTTCCCCAGCATCTCTCTCTCCTTCGCTGAGCCATGGGTAAGTACAACCTTTTCCCTATCTATCCTCCCTGCTGCGCTCTGTCCAGCCCTATGTATGTTTTATGTGCATTTGAGCTATTTTTGATATCCCTGATTTCTAGATGTACGATCTAAACTCATCAACCCTGGTTCTTCTAAACTGAACCCTGGATCTTCCTTTAAAAGGAAGATGGCGACAGTTTCCTTCCAGACCCACTTCACAAAGTGCCAGGCCCCTTCTCAAAATGCATTAAGTGGATTCTGGCACTCAAACATTAACTGTGTTTAACCGTGCTGCCTTTCAGGTAAAAGAGAATGGAGGCATATACACATACACGCATCAATGTTCCCCCCCAAACAGAGGAATCAATGCATCCACTCAAACATTTGTTGCGGTGCCATTCATAAAGAAAAGATATTCGGATGCGACTGTACATGAGTACTACAGAATATCATATGGCACGGAAAAATCCCCAGATCTTAACTCCCCTTATCTTAAAACACATGATTGTTTAAAAAAATTATTCCTTTGTGTGTTTTTATATAAAGTTTTTCAAACTCTTCCCCTGTGTGGGCGTGTGTGTTGGTGTGTCTATTTTAGATACACACGACATTTATTATCTACCCCTGCAGAGCTACCCCTCCTCGGGCCCCTTAGTTTTTTCAGCTCTAGAAAAGGAGGATTTTTCTTTTTAATTTCTCTGTTTTCTATTTTAGTCTAAAATAATTTCCCAACACTGGCAATGAAATGAAAATTGTCATTTGACAACTGTGTGGGAGATCTGTCCACAGATTCCACAAATCTTTGGCCAGCTCTAACTGAATACTCAGGTATTCAGGGAGAGCTGGCCAAAGATTCGGGGAATCTGTGTACAGATATCCCGCACAATTGAACCATCTGTAGGTCCACCAAATGGTGTTGTTTGTGATTATAATTGGGATTTGGGCCAATTATTCAGGGGGTCAGTTGGCATTTGTGATTGAGTGAGTATGCCTTCAATGGCATGCAATATTCTTCCACATTTTTAGATCTTAGTAGTGATTTGAAGTGCTACTGAGGTAATGAGACCATTTTTCCAGATGCACGGAGACCTTTTGAATGATAGTAAACATGTATAGTCAACTCCATACTAACATTAAACATACTATCCAATGCATATAGAGTTCAAGGTGATCGCAATGCAGAGAGAGAAGGGTGTGGGGAGAGGGAAGAAGAGAGAGAGAGAGAGAGAGAGAGAGAAGGGAGCAATATAGAAGAATAATAGTGAGTTGTGATCTTCCTGTCTCCACTGAGTGTGATGTGCTATCTCGGATGAAGATGAAATTCAGTTTCGGATTTAATTGTAAATTTCAGTAAAAGTCCTTTGTCCTCAGAGAGCAGTTCTTTCGAGGTTCAGACATCTTGGCACCAACCTGACAATTTATTTGTAGATGAAGACAATTACAAGAAATAAGCTCTGACAATGGAACAATCCTCAGTTCATCAGATCATGAACTAAAAAATGCCATTAAAGAATATAATCAAGTAAACAAACTAGAAATTGCATTGCACCAAAACAGAATAAAATGGACATTTCATCCACCAGCTGCCAGAGGAGTATGTTAGAGATTAATAAAACATGTAAAACACATTTTAACAGAGCCGGAATGTAGCAGTAAATTGTTCATAGTATTGTGAAAATGTTGCTAATTAATTTAATTAATTAATAAATTTCATGTACTATCCAGCTACTACAATAAGCATATTTTGGCATAAACACTAGACCCAATCTAACATCACAGGAAGGAAAAGATTCACTGTTCATCACCAGGAAGCTCATTTATTTAGTTCATGCAGCTCAAAGAACATGCAATAGAAACATAAATGCTTTTTATAAAAGTATTATAAAAAAAAATACATACAAGTTAAAAGTGCAAAATGATATAAAAGTATAAAATGATACACTTTATACATGTGTATATTTTATTTATACATTTTGTATAAAGTCAGTTAACCATCTAAAGTTAAGAACAACGCTACATTCATGTCAGCTTTGAAGCTGACATGAATGTAGCTTTATTCTTAACTTAGATGTTCCATACTGCTCCCCCAACATTATATTTGTTTTAGCAGTATGAATGATCATGACAAAATAATGAATAAGAATAATTATAAGATAGAATAATTATAAGTTTCATACTGCTAAAGGAATTATACTTTAAATCCTTTTTACTGTGTATGCATATGCAGGAATACAGAATACGTGAATATGGAATAACAGAAAAGAACTGACAGCATACAGTGTCACTACATATAACTGTTGCTTCAAGGCCAAATTATTGTGTTGGATTAATCCAATTCATTTTAATGTCACGACTCATCAAAAGATAGATCACTGGGTTGACACAGCAGTGAGCTGCAGCCAGCACAGTAGCTACAGATAATCCAGTTACATTAGCATGATTATTAAGCTGTAGGAGCCCCATTAATAACAGGGGAGTCCAGCACACGAAGAAAGACACTTTTACCAAACATGTGATTTGCTTTTCATTTTTACATTCCTTATAAGAACGCTCACAGCAGTAACAGATGCTAATCAAAAATGCAGGTATCAAAATCCCAACTAGGAACCTATAACAAACTACAATGGTTAGGTTTCTTTTGCCATCTTTTGTCGTTTTCTCATCATTCAAATCATAGTCATCGATGCACTGCTCCCCCAGGAATGTCATTCGAAGCTCACGGGAGTACAAAGATGGAATGCTTAGGACTGCTGCAAATGTCCAGGAGCACAGAATCATGATCAGGACTGCCGATGAATGGCCAAATATAGTGCATTTATTTTTCCCAATTCCGTTAGAGACACTCCATAGAGTCAGTATACCTGCTGTGGAGAACAGGCTGGCATAAAATATATAGGATGAGACTTTGCACAGAGCTGTTCCATAGTGCCAGTTGAAGTAGTTCCAGCTGTAGAGGAGCTGCAATGGTAAGAATGCCGAGCAGATCAAGTGGGTCCCGGCTAATCCCAATACCCACTTACCAGTGTCATAATTGCGGTGGTAATAGCTGCCTGCAATAATGACTGAAAAGTTGAGAACCAGACCAAGGGTGCAGATGATAAAATATCCAATTATGTATAGCATTCTGATTGAATTTAGGTACGCATTCAGATTATTTTGCTCAGTAGTAAAGGAATCATTGTTGGAATAGTCTGTAGAAATGTCAGAGTCATTATTGCCGGACATCTTGGCGATTCTAATTAAGGAAATGAAATGAAAAAGTATTAAATATCACATGTCTCATATTGCTTTTCCAAATCATCTGACTCACTCTCATTCATGCCAGTTCTTACACAGTGTTAAGTGTTAGATAAAAGGTAGATGTTTATTGCTAATCTCCTTTACAGAATATTTTCTCGGTATATATGCATGACTGCAGTATGCATTAGGTCAAATCATTTGTAATTGAAAAATGCTTAATAAAATCATTTACAGGAGTAAAATAACTCTGCACATCTTCACTCTGTTGCTTTCTTATACTATGAAATGCAATTCAAACTAAGCTCAAAGTTTCTTACCTCAGAAAAAAAGTCAGTCAGAAGTGTGGTGTGTACGCAGATTCTGCAAAACTGAGACTGAACTGTTGCAGAAATGGTAGTGAAGCTTCCTCTTGTCCCCTCCTCCTAAATAGATTTACACAAAAGATCTGGCAACAGACCAAAACTGTGCTTTCTCTGAGCCAAAAGACATTCCATTTACACTCTGTGTGCAAACGTGAGAAAAGGCTGTATCACATAGTGTAAGGTACGAGATAAATGACAATTTAGGCTTTTACCTGTTACATTATTTCATTTATCAAAATTTATTACTGCTTCTTATTGTTAAATCTAGATATTTGACTAAAGTAAACAACAACTGCTTTAATCCAAACAGCATGGCCAGCACGGAGCCGTGCGTGGGTGTGTGTGTGTGCGTTGATCATTTAAAGGCTGAACAGGGAGAAGAAAGTTGAGAATAAAGCCCTTTTTAGTTACAAGTCTGCCTCAAGTCTGTCTGCAACAGAACAAAAAATACATTTGATTCTTTTGGCTCTGTAGAATTACACCAGGTGCCTCATTTATAATAGTATGTTCAGAGTGTCACCAGAGGATCAAAACAGAGGAACCTGGCTGTGCTATTTTCTGCACCAACATGCCACTCCCAAACATGGTGAACATAACAGTGAACGGTAAAAGCACAAGACATCAAGCAGACAAATACATCTATGAATTAATTCTTATGTCGAAAAAGATTACAACAAAACAAATTCAAGTTTATTAAACTTACTTCTAGACATTTGCCACAAATTTCAAGCTGCAAATGTAAATTGTCAAATAATTGAGTTAATTTTAAGCCGTTGTTTCTAGAAAGAAGTAAAAAATTATCCCCCAATAGAGTAAAAAAATAAAGCTTGAAATTAGTTAAAAAAAACAAATAGTAATAATAATATGTATATACAGTATCTCACAAAAGTAAGTACACCCCTCACATTTGTGTAAATATTTGATTATCTTTCATGTGACAACTCTGAAGAAATGACACTTTGCTACAATGTAAAGTAGTGAGTGTACAGCTTGTGTAACAGTGTAAATTTACTGTCCCCTCAAAATAACTCAACACACAGCCATTAATGTCTAAACCGCTGACAACAAAAGTGAGTACACCCTTAAGTGAAAATGTACAACCTCTTCCACGTCTCTCTTCAACATTCCAGCACTCAACTGAAGATTTTATTATATTTATGAGAAATGTTTTTGGTTACCAAAAAACCTTTACTGACTTTACTGATGACTACTGTATATTTTTTATATACACGTGAACAAACTGCTCATTCACATATCTAAAGTACAATTTTAGGCCTGCTGGCCTGTAATATATTTCATACAGTTAATCTGCACAGAAATAGCCTGTAAAAAATTTACGCCCTCTCTCTCTCTCTCTCTCTCTCTCTCTCTCTGCTGCCCATGTCTTATATAACCTCAGATCCAACTCTCACAGCTGTTACACAGTCTCACTGTAAAAAGCAACAAGATCACCAAAAAACTAGCTTATAAATGCAAATGACATCCTGCTATGACAATTAATCATTTCTAAGTTTTCATCATGTAGATTTTTGGATTTGAGGATTGTAAAATCCTGTTGGTTAAAAAAATAATCCATGTTTTCCAAAATATTTTATTATAAATACTGCAAGTTATACTTTTTGGGGTTTCCTCCGGGTACTCCGGTTTCAGTGCTGTAAGGCTGATTGGTATTTTCAAATTGTCAATGGTGTTTGAATGTGTGTGCAATTGTGACCTGCAATGGGTTGGCACCTGGTCCGGGAGCACAGGCCCCACCTTGTGCCCTGAGTTCCTTGGAATAAGCTTCAGGCTTCCCTGTGACCCTGTGTAGGATAAGCAGTATTGAAAATGAATGGTTAGATGCATAAACAGGGCCACATGTATTCCTGCAGATATTTGGGAGTTTCTAAAGGAGACACAAGAAGGAAGTGCTAATTACAAAGAAGTTCCACTATACAGTGGTGCATTATGCATGCAAATAACTCCAAGACAGAAGATGCATTGTCATCTCGGGCAAGAATGGAGAGCAAGAAGAACCACAGCAGCAAAAGTGTATCAAGTGTATCTTTCACTACACTTAAAAATAAAGGTTCTTCAATGCTTCTTGTCAAGAAGCATTTTTCATTGTATAGGGTTCTTGAGGTGAGCTATATGGTTCTTTGGAGATTAAGGAAGTTCTTTATGTTTCTTTAGGTATCATCCCTTAACAGGTTAAAGTGAACCCTATAAAGTTCTTTGTGGTACTGTAAAAGGTTCACCTGGCATCACTCTTAAGAACCTTGCTTTGGTCCCTTAAAGCACAGGGTTTTTAGAGAACTTGAAGAACCATTTGTGGGCTCTTTAAAGAACCAGTAAATAAATGGTTCTCTGAAGAACTTGAGAGTAAAATGTTATTTGTCCAACTTAAAAGGGTTCTCCTATGGCATCAGTCTGAAAATCCGATTTTGGTTCTAATTGGAACCTTTAAAGTGCAGCTTCACATCAGGCAGCAGTGCAAAAGCATGCTAATTTGAAATATAAACATCAAGAGGTTTTTTGAAAGACATTTAAGACAACTACAGTACAGTAAGCACTCAAAGGCAGAATAGCTGGAACACATCGGGAAAGTTTACGAAAGGATTAGGCATACTACAAAGGAATGCAGGAAGTCTTCTAGCAAATGGACAAGTTCATTCAGGATTCACAACAGAGGCCAGACACTATATGTATACATGGCTCAAGCCACATCTTGATTTTGTTATACATGGACATGAGGGTATATGGAAGACAGGGAAATCAGGAAATGAACGAAGAGTAGCTTCTTTTATAAAAACAAGGCTTGAACCTCAGAGAAATTCATAATAATGAAGTAGAGGTGATATCTGTGGAAATATGGTATGATAATAGGAGTATTAATTTTTTAGCAATTTTTATAATACATGTAATAAACTAAGAAAAGAAACACTTGAAAATATTGGGAGTTTTAATGATAATAAGATACTTTGGTGTGGTGATTTTAATGCCCATAATACTCTTTGGGGGAGTGCTTTCATTTGTCTAAATGATGGTAGCTGTACTAGACTGGATGTAGTGAGAGGAAGAGAATTTGTGCTTGACCTTACTTTATGTTCTGAAGATGTAGCAAGAAAGAGAACATGGAGAGTTATAAATTAGTCTACATGAGGTAGTGATCATTATCCAATTGGTTGCACACTTTTTCTTCTTTTTGTGTAGAGGTTTCACTTCATAGTGCAACCATTGTGGTGGAAGGATTAGCCGCTCAGCAGTATGATACTGAACATTGCCCAGGGTTTGCCAGGGGAGACTCCTTCCATGCACACACATTCACACTACGATCACTTTGGACATGCCAATCCGCCTACCATGCATGTCTTTGGACTGGGGGAGGAAAGTGTGAGGGGTTACACACTAGGTTTGGAAGTTCAATTGAGTGAAGAAGAGTGTATGGAAGATGGAAGTTGAGAAATGTTTACTTGGATAAGTTTAGAACAATTTGCAGTAATAGATTAATTGAAGTGTCTGAATTAGAAGGTGAAGAAGATGAATGCACTCAAGAATAAGCAGTATAATACAAAATACAGCAGAGGAACTCATTGGTAAAGTGGCAAAAGTTAGTAAACGGAAAGCAGTTCCATGGTGAAATGATGAGTGTTAGAAACAAGCTACAAGATAATTTTGCATTTAGGAAGTCAAAAACATCTTATTCATTACCAGATCTAATTAATTATAAGAGAGCACAAGCTATATTCAAGAAAACTATAAGAACATCAAAGCAAAATTTAGCAATACAATAGGAAGCAAAACTCAGACCTCAGATATATGGGGTATGATAAGAAAGATGGGAGTGAATATAAAGGTTAGCAATATGCCTGCTCTTCATAATGGAGAGAATGTGGCCATTTCAAATAAAGAAAAAAAAGCAGAAATATAGGTTAAAGATTTTGTTAAGGTGCATAGCGATTGTCATGTAATAAGTTTTGGCGATCATGCAAAAAGACTGGAATAGGTAAGGAAGAGAATCAGAGTTGAGGGCAAAACAGAATCAAAACCAGAGAAACAATAACAGAGAGCGGCTTGGTATAGACAGAGACAACAACAACTGAGCATATACTTCACATATGAATAAAGACACACAAGTGGTTTAAATAATACATGCAATCAATGGGGAAACACAATGTGTTACCCTCTTCTGCCCATCCCGTGCTTGTTCCAGCACCCTGGCGAAGGGGGCTGGCTTTCCCGAAACCTGCACCCCGTACCTGTTATTCCTCACACTCCTTCCCCTCTTTCTGTCCCCTCTTAGCCACCGGTGAGGGCCCCCAACACTGCAGGTGCCGTAGGGATGCCTGGGCCTGCGTGTTGGCGATGTAGGGACCCAGGGCACTTTCAGTACCAGTGCCCCATCATGGAGGTGGGGACTCGGGTCCAGCTCCCTGACACACCACAGGCTGCCTCCGATCAAGCCGGGACATACCGCATACCGGTGAGTGTACATAGCAGACATTGGTGGATTCGGGCTGTAATCAAACTTTGATCCTCCAACTCTTGGTTCAAGGGTAGGTACTGGGGAATGCACATTTAGTGAAGGTGAGATGTGTGCATGTTCACAATACTCAATGGTACCCATTGACATCAAATTTCGAGGCCGGCAACTGGCCAGGGTTCTAGCATTAGCCCAGGAAATTTTCATGGATGATACCTGCATGTTCCAAACAGCATGGTAGATCTGGATGGATGCACTATCTTACAGAGTAGAGGCAGTTTCAGATAAAAGCAGGGGTGGTTGGTGTATGCATTTATGTCAACTGTAAGACCCTGCATTGCCCTGTGTGAATGTGTGTGTGTATGAAGGCCAATGCTGTGCAAGTCCTTCTCACTTTAATCCAATTCATGCGCAAGTCAATTTCCAGTTTGTGTTCTCCATAATGGAGGCTTTGGTCTTTGTCGAAATCGATGGACAAACTCCTGTGTATAAATGGTAAATGTGCACTTATATAGCGCTTTTATCCAAAGCGCTTTACACTGTGTCTCATTCACCCCCATTCACACACACACGGTGCTAGCTTGCCATCGGGAGCAACTTGGGGTTCAGTCTTGCCCAAGGACACTTCGGCATGTGGAGTCACCCGGGCCGGGAATCGAACCGCCAACCCTACGATTAGTGGACAACCCACTCTACCAACTGCGCCACGGCCGCCCTACGGCCGCCCTACGGTGCGTGCGTGCGTGCGTGCGTGTGAGTGAATGAGACACAATGTAAAGCACTTTGGAACCGCTAATCTAAGATTAAAAAAGTGCAGACCATTTACCATTATTTTTCTCATCTTTTAAATATAATAGCAGAGGGGTTGTTATACTACTTCACAAACATTTCCCTTTTAAACTAGATAGAATGATTAAAAATAAAGAGGGCAGATATGTGATCATGTCATATGTGATAATTTCAGGCTACCTTTATGTAGAATTGGTTACAATAGGTTCTGTTTATGCCCATGAATCTTTCCAAAATATTTATTGCATCTCTGCTAAGAGATGTGGCATCCTGCCTTAGCCCGTTCACAGTCCTGGGTGGAGACTAAAATTGTGTCATGAATGCTGACCTCGACAAGAATCCCATCACTTCTTGTGAGAAACAGCAGAAAGTCCAGAGACTTAAGAGAACTCTGTAATGATCTTAACATCCTCGACATGTGTATCCCAAAGGTAAAGATTTCACTTTTTATTGGGCTCCACAAGTCTTTTTCAGTGATTGACAATTTCTTTGCTTCTAGGTTAGGATTGGATCGGACTACGTCGTGTGATATTGGACCAATTTCCTTTTCAGATCACGCGCCCTTAAGTATAGGATTTGAACCCCCTTTAGGGAACCCTCATGTGAAACATGGAGGCTGAATAGCTCATTGTTTAATTGGTACTCATTGGTACACCCTGGACAGGGTACCAATCCATCACAGGGCACACAATCACATACCCATTCACACACTCATTCTTACACTACGGACACTTTGGACATGTCAATCAGCCTACAGTGCATGTTTTTGGGCTGCGGGAGGAAACCGGAATACCCGGAGGAAACCCCAGAAGCACGGGGAGAACATGCAAACGACGCACACAAAAAAGGTGGGAATCACCAGATGTCTGCCCCTTAATCCTGTGGGAGACAGGCAAAGCTTTTATAAGAGGTACCATAATTTCATATGCTTCATCAACGATGAGGGAGACTACAAAAAACTGTTGGAACCAGAAGTTGAACCTACAGAGTTAGAGTCCAGGTTTAAAGATTCATTAGACAACCGGGCGTATGAAATACAGACAATAAGATCAGCTCTTGATCAACTTTATACACAGAAAGCTGAATCCTCTTTATTTTTTGCCAGGTACAGCATGTATGAATCAGGAAATAAACCGGGAAGACTGTTGGCAAAACTACATATTGAAATCTGTTTTTTTGTGTTGTGGTTGTTGTCAATTATTTGTCTGTGTGTTTTTTTTTGTATAGATGTTGGTGAGGACCACACAACTGTTATTTACACCCTCATAAATAAAAACATATGATTGAAGGAGGGTGTACTTTCTTCCACCAATGACTTTACTGGATATATTTGGTACATTCACAAAGTGTCAATGAAGATGCACTTTTCTACAAAACACTAGAAGCCAGGGCAACCAGTCTAACCGCATAAGCAAAAAAAAACCCCAATGTTACATTATATTTTGTCAAGAGACAAGCTCAAGCTTGTGTTATGAATCAAGGATGGGCTCGGAAGCAATCGCAGTATATAACATTTATTTAAAGAATCAAAGAACAAAACAAAGACAACTAGGCAAAACACTATGGCATGACACTAAACACAATAAACACGAAAGACGTAAGTCTAAAACAACGAAAGACAGAGAAACAGTGCAGACAATAGCTATATATACACAAGAGTGCTCATTAACAGATACGTGAATCAGGTGCAAGTGGTCGTGTGACATGTAGTGCAGTACAGTGGCTGATGGCAACTGGAATCCAGAGTTTCCTGATAGATGACAGCTTGCAGACAGTGACAAATGTGACACAAAGGAGCACCTTACTGAGCTGGTCACACAATTGTGCAGACACTCCCCCAAGACAGACAATACAAACAACTGGATTCGTTATCCATTCTCTTCGATGCCGCAAATAACGTGCTTGATATAAAGCATTTGTTTTCCAAAGATAAATGTGCAAAATATGCATGTTTTTAATATATTTTGTGTCATTGGAGTCTGTGTTTGAGAATCCCAGTCCATACAGTGGCAAGAAACAGTATGTGAACCTTTTGGAATTTCATGGTTTTCTGAATAAATTTGTCATAAAATGTGATCTGATCTTCATCTAAGTCAGGGGTATTAACAAATATTATGTGCCAAAATAAATTCTGATCTTTCATGTTTTTTTTTGGTTGTTCTCAATAAAGACATGAAAGATCAGAATTTATTTTGTGTTATTATTTTAGACACATAATATTGAATATGAAGATCAGATCCAATTTTATGACAAATTTATGCAGAAAACCATGAAATTCCAAAAGGTTCACAAACTTTCTTCTTGCTGCTGTATGTGTATGGAGCTAGAGGGAGTACACAGAAGGATCCTTGATTTTATCCATGATTGAGATACAGGAAACCATTTAGCATCCGTTTTTTTGTTATGTTTACATTAAGCAACCTCTAGGGAACTGAATTTGAGTCTGTTTGCGTAGGACTTGATGACCCTTTAATTCCTCCAGATGGCAAAGGAACATTGGTCCTGAGTGTCCTGGTTGGGTGGATGATGTTGCTAAACTTTGTGTGTAGTCGGCTAGCATACACAATATCCAGGTTCAGGAGCTCAGAGCCTATAATCTACTGTGCTGCCTGAAACCAATATTTTTGGTTTTCACCAGTGCAGCTAGCATTGAGTATGCTCTCTGTGATGCTGCAGTATAAGTTTACTAAAAGCTGTGTAGGTAGTCTGGGCTGCTTAAGTTTCCACAAGAGGAATTGTTTTGCTTTCTTCACCAGGTTGGAGGTGTTGACAGACTATGCGAGATCTATTGTTATGCAGACTCCAAGGAACTTGATGTCATTTACACTCTCCACCTCCTCTCCATTTATATGCAAACCTGTGTTTAGAAAACTAACACAAACTGAATACATTTTGATAATCCGGAAAACCCTCTAAGAATAGCGGTTGTGTCCATCTTAGATTCAGTAGGGATTAATCAGAATGTAATCAGGCCTACTCATAATGGTGGTCACACTCTAGACCTCATACTAACATATGGATTAAGTATAGAAAATACTGTAATTTTTCCGCAGTCTGAAGTTGTCTCAGACCATTATCTTATCTCATTCATAATACATATTGATCATAATATTTCCACCTCGCCTCGCTACCGCGTAAAACGTACCTACACATCAGCTACTGCACCGAGCTCCGGAAGTACAATCTGGACCCCAAGCTGCTGAACTTCTACCGCTCGTCTGTCGAGAGCCTGCTGACATACTGTATTACGGAATGATACGGTAGCTGCACCGCGGTAGACAGGGAGAGGCTTCAAAGAGTAATAAGGACAGCACAGAAGATCATTGGCTGCCCTCTCCCCTCCCTGATGGACATTTACACCTCACGTTGCCTCAGCAGAGGAAAAACGATCATTAAGGACAGCTCTCACCCTGGTTCTGACCTGTTTAATCTGTTGCCCTCAGGGAGACGTTACAGGTGCATCAGAACAAGGACAAACAGGCTCAAGAATAGTTTTTTCCCAAAAGCTATAAACATTATACATACACACATGTAGATACCCACTTACACAGTACTATTTTATTACATTTTTTTGTACGTGCGTTTTTGTATATACGTATGAATATGTATGTGTATATGTATGTATGTATATATTATATATATATGTATATATATATATATATATATATGTGTGTGTGTATGTATATGTTTGTATATGTATATATTTGTGTGTGTATGCGCATGTATGTATATGTGTATATTTATATATATGTATAAATGTATGTGAAATATATATATAATATTATTATATTTTATTTATTATTATTTTTATCTTGTTTTTATCTTATTCATTCTATGTATATTCTGGCACGAAAATAAGGAGTGGCTCTTAATTTCACTGTGCATGTGCATAGTAACAATAAAGGCATTCATTCATTTATTCATTAATAAGCTCGCAGAAACATCAATTAGATTTGGATCACCGTCAGATCCAATAGAACTCGATCAGGCGACTGAAAGCTTGGAGTCAACACTCTGCTACAAGCCAGATAGAGTGGCTCCACTCAAAAGAAAAATAATTAGACAGAAAATACTAGCACCCTGGTATAACGATCAAACGCGTACCTTAAAACAGCGGTCCCCACCTTTTTCCCGCCACGGACCGGTTTAATATCAGACAATATTTCACAGACCAGCCTTTAAGGTGTGGTGGATAAATACAACAAAATAAAATGATACGACCGGAATAAAAAATGGGGTATTTTTAAAATATAATAATAAACGTGAATTCAATGTGAAATCGCAGCTTTATTAGCAGCGTCCTGGTAACATCACGCCAACAACATAGCATGAGTAACTTCTACTCTACCCCTAAACATATCACGTGACCAAGTAACATATCACGTGACCGAGACAAGCGTCTTGACTTGCATCAAGAGCGAGTCGTAGACGGATGTAACGGGGAGAATCCGGTCATTTTTCAAAATAAAACATCATTCAGACTCCGATAATAAATAAAACGGAAATAATGCAAGTTATTTATTCTTTTTGTGCGGTCCGATACCAAATGACCCACGGACCGGTACGGTCGCGCAGCCAGGGGGTTGGGGACCCCTGCCTTAAAACAGGCATCTCGACAATGAAGAACGTAAATGGCGTCAAACCAAACTGGTGATATTCCAAACAGCATGGAAGGAGAGCCTACTGAAATATAGAAAATATCTTGGCGATGCTAGAAAAATATTTCTCCACCTTAATAAGAGACAACAATTCTAGATTAATTCTAGATTCCTATTCAACACAGTAGCAAAATTTTTCATCGATAAGGTTGAAAATATTAGATATGAAATTAAAACCGGACAGTACTGTAACAAACCCATTACATGACAACGTAGCAATATCAGATCAATGTTTAGAGTGTTTTGCTCCGCTTAGAGAGACCAAACTAGCGACATTAATCTCTTCAGCCAATTCATCAACTTCCATACTAGATCCTGTTTCTTTAAACAGATTTGTCCAGGAGTAATTGAACCACTTTTAAATATAATCAATTCTTCCCTTAGTACCTAAATCACTTAAATTAGCAGTTATTAAACCCTTGATTAAAAAACCTGACCTTGACCCCTCTCAACAGTCCAGTTATAGACCAATATCGAATCTCCCCTTCCTCTCTAAGATTTTAGAAAAGGTTGTAGCACAGCAGTTATGCTCGTACTTAGATAGGAATAACATTCATGAAATGTATCAGACAGGATTTATCACAGCACAGAGACGGCGTTAGTTAAAGTAGTAAATGACCTTCTACTGACCTCTGATCAGGGTTGTGTCTCGCTGCTTGTGTTACTCGACCTTAGTGCAGCTTTTGATACTACAGATCACACTATTCTCCTTGATAGATTAGAAAATGTTGTTGGTATTAAGGGAACAGTCCTCTCCTGGCTCAGGTTTTATCTGACCGATCGTTATCAGTTCGTAGATGTAAATAGTGATTTCTCCATGCGTACTGAGGTTACTTTTGGAGTTCCACAAGGTTCTGTTTTAGGCCCACTGCTTTTTACTTTATATATGCTACACCTAGGACAAATTATTCATAAACAATGGCCCCAATTAGCTTCCACTGTTATGCTGATGATACACAGTTGTATGTTTCAGCAAAGCCAGAGGACAGACAGAAGCTTAGTAAAGTTGAGGATTGTGTAAAAGACATTAGACGTTGGATGTTAACTAACTTCCTTTACTTAATTCTGATAAAACAGAAATACTTTTATTAGGCCCATGTGTAGATAGAAGTAATCTAATATTACTAGGATAGCTTTCATTCATTTCAGAAATATTTCTAAGATAAGAAATATATTGTCACTACATGATGAGGAAATACTGGTTCATGCATTCGTCACCTCTAGATTAGATTACTGTAATGCCTTACTTTCCGGATGTTCCAGTAGGAATATAAATAAACTCCAGTTAGTCCAGAATGCAGCTGCTAGAGTCCTAACTAGAAGATACGACCATATCACACCAATATTATCCACACTGCATTGGCTCCCAGTGATATCTCGCATTAACTGTAAAATACTTTTATTAACCTATAAACAAAAAAAACGTTCTTGCACCACAATGGTCTAAATGGTCTCGCGCCACAATATCTAAGCGACCTTCTGGTTTTATATGATCCGCCACGCCTACATAGATCAAAAGATTCAGGGTATTTGACGGTACCTCGAATAGTGAAGGCTACAGCAGGGGCAAGAGCTTTCTCTTATAAAGCCCCACAGTTATGGAACAGTCTTCCTATTAGTGTTCGGGACTCAGACACAGTCTCAGTGTTTAAGTCTAGGCTTAAAACGTATTTGTTTACTCAAGCCTACCCTGACTAGATTTTCTATTATACTAACTCCCAGTCCTAATAATCTTTTCTCTCCCTCTCTCCTTCTGTCAAGCCACACACGATTTTATGGAGATACTGGAGATCCAGATTCTTTCTGCCTCTGGATGGAGCTCTCATCTAATCCAGTTCCAGACTGCTGGGACTACGGCTGCTCCTAAGGCCAAACAGACTTCATGTACATCCATACTGTACTATTTCACAATGTCTGTTGTTACCCAGATGATGATGGGTTCTCTTCTGAGTCGGGTTCCTCTCAAGGTTTCTTCCTCTTAAAACATCTTAGGGAGTTTTTCTTGCCACCGTTGCCACTCAGTGGCTTGCTCAGTTGGGATAAATTCACACCTTTAATATCTGTATACCGTGTTGATATTTCTGTAAAGCTGCTTTGAGACAAATGTAAAAAGCGCTATACATATAAAACTGAATTGAATTGAATAAATATAATCATCTTCCATTTGTTAACTATTGCCTGCAGGACCTAATGTCCTTTATAAGTTAACTGATCTTTTTATAAGATAAAGCAGCTTACCTGCTTGTAAACCCCTATACACTCTGTTGAGGCTACACGCATCAAGAAAAAAAAAAAGGAAAATGTTTATGTGGGCGAGCAGTCACATACGAAGCTTTCAGGACAAATAAAAGGGTGACATTCATTAATGTAAATGGTTTTTTAAACAGTTTTTAAACAGGTTGTTGATGAACAGTCAGAGCCAAAATTAACAAATCATGCTGACAGTGCTTCCATTTCTAACTATGGGATTTTAAACAAGTATTTTCTAGTGTATGAAACGGAGTCATTCGGTCCATATTTAATAAGAATTTTTTTAAAAAAACCAGTTTAGGCAACGCCCACTCAAGGTTTTAATCTAAATACCAAAAAAGTGTAGATATAGAGAGCGGCTTTCTATAACACCCCTAATCAGTAAGCTACAATCCATTTGAAACATTGACTACTGGTAGTTTTGGGACAGCCCAGGACAGACTCTCCACTGTGCTTCCTGTCATACTCTGCTTTACTGTTTGAGTGATTGGCTTTCAGTTACATTTGTAACTTGCAAAAAAATCTGGTTATTTTAACATAGCCAAGAAGACACCGAATGACATATGAATAACACAGTAGGCTTTAAATGATCAACTAAAATATTTCAACTGTCTTGTAAATAGGCTCATTTGTTGATCTTTAGTTAGTTATTAAAATAATCATCAAGTTGAGGCAGAGAGCTGGATCCAAGTGCTTTACTGAAAATCCCAAGGCAATCAAGCAAGTCAGGACAAGCCCCAGATGCAGCAGTATGCTCAATGAACTGCTGTATGTCCAGATGGTGCTTCTAAAACAATGTGAGCTTTATAATAGGTGTAGTTTTGATGTGCTATGCAGCATAGCACATAGTTTCAGAACAAGTCTGGTTAATCAGTGACAAACCAGAAGGAGCAGATAAGTAGGTTAAACTTATTGCCTGCTTGCTACACTGAGTCATCACTCAGGTTCCACTAAATTGAGAATATATTGTCCATTTTGTGTTAATTGTATTAACACTATATTGTCTGTTCCCCGAGCTAAACAAAAATGTAGAAATACTCAGAAATGTTTGTTTTAGCAAAACAATTAGCATAAAATAAGATCATACTGAATGCACACCCAGCACATTGGATCTGAAGATAGGACTGTTAAATATTAGATCTCTTACATCTGAAGCACTTATTGTTACTTGTTATTAGCATTGTCTTGGTGAAATTCCCCCATTGGCCCTTATAATGGCCCCCTTATAATCTCCATCCCTGAATTGGCTACATCACTCTCCTCTCCACCAATAGCTGGTGTGTGCTGGGTGTTCTGGTGCACTATGCCATCGCATCATCCAGGTGGATGCTACAGACTGGTGGTGGTTGAGGAGATGTCTTTAATAATATTGCAAAATCACCCCAAACCATGTAGCAAAATGTGTTATGGTCTGATGAGACCAATTCCAAAAGTTTAATAATTCCATAATTCCAAAAAGCACATCACCAAAAGAACACCATACCCATGTTGAAGCATGGTGGCTTTTATAAAGGTGGAGGAAATCATGAATAGCTAAAAATACCAGCTGATTTTAGGGCAAAACCTTCAGATGTCTGCTAGTAGGCTGAAGAAAAAAAAGGAATTTCACCTTTCAGCATGACAGTGAGCCAAAGCAGACATCCAAATCAACAAAGGGATGGTTTAACCAAAAGAAGTCAAGGTTTTTGAATGATATAGCCAGAGCCTGACCTGAATCCAACTAAAAATCTGTGGGGGTGACCTGAAGCAGGCTGTGCAGAGGAGATGTGTTGATGGATAAGCGTTTTTGAAGGAAAGAGTGGGGAAATATTGGCAAGTCAAGCTGTGACATGCTGATAGACTCTTAGTTAAAAAGACTAAGAGTCTATCGACGTGTCACGACTTGCCACAGTACAATAGTGTAATAAAATGAAGAGGTGCGTCAGCAAAGTTTTCGTTTAGGGGTGTGCACACTTATGCAACTAGGTTATTTAACTAAGTTGATATTTTTTCCTATTTTCCCTTAAAATGCTTAAGATTATTTTTCACTTAATTTTATACATTGTCATTTCAGATTGAGAGTAGAAAAAGTTCTGGCACGGTTTATCCAAGTTTAAAAAATTTGCCATCACAAAAACCTGCGAATTTAACAGGGGTGTAGACTTTTTTAATCCACTGTAGCATTGTAGTTCATGCTTTCGTCACCTCTAGGTTATTATTATTATTGTAATGCCTTATTGTCTGGTTCCAGTACTAGCATAAACAAACTCCAGAATGCAGCTGCTAGAAATCCTTACCAGAGCCAGAATATACCAGTGACCACATCACCCCGATCTTATCTACACTGCATTGGCTCCCAATCACATTTCACACAATAAAATACTACTATTGACCTATACAGCACTGAATGGTCTCACGCCACAGTGTCTGAGAGAAATTTGTGATCAGATCTGTCTCGCCTACTTTGGCATGGCCATTTGTTGGTGCCTTGAATAGTGCTACAGCAGGGGGAAGAGCCCCGCCCACCCCCAACCACCAACAACCATGCAGTGGTTGGCCAACTTATATCCTAGGGTGCAGTCACGTCTGCGTTTCCTTCCATTCATTCTTGACCAATACATTACATAACAACTAGCATACCTAATGACCTTTCTCTTCCTCTCTGTCGCTCTTTAAAATTTATATACTGAATTTATATATTTCTGTAAAGCTGCGTTGTGACAATGTCCATTGTTACAACAGCATAAAAATAAAAGTTTATTTAATTAATCAAAACTAGACAGAAAGTCAGGTAATCCTCAAAGAGAGTAGACTAGAATAATCAGTACCCAAAATGTGAACTCGTGGATTGAGCAAGACTTGGCAAAGTGTGTTTGAAAGTCAAGGTTATTTTAGGACATGTTATAAATTGGACAAATGTTGTTTGTGTGTCTGTGTGTATGTGTGTGTGTGTGTTTGTGTGTGTGTGTGTGTGAGTGTGTTTGCTGAATTGGATGTGGCACTATACACAATCAAACAGCAGGCAAATCATTTGCAAACAATAATTCAAAGACTAGACAGCAATACAGACAAGAAAACAGGCTGGCAATTATTTCAGTACCTATCTAAGTAATTATCTAATAAAAGCAACAAAAAAAGATTTAAAAAAAAGTCAAGCTGTTTGTTTGCTGGTTTTTGATATTTATTGTCTTCAGCTTAACATTGGGTTTGCAATACCATCATCAATAACAACAAACTTTCTTCCCTGTCTAAAGTAGAGCTGGGTGAATTGACACTGAAGATACTATGTGCCTAGAGAGAGGGGGGGGTGATGGACAGTGGAGAGAGGGAGAGGGGAGGGGAGAGAGAGAGAGAGAGAGAGAGAGAGAGAGAGAGAGAGAGAGAGAGAGAGAGAGAGGGAGAGGAGGAGGAGGGAGAGGGAGAGAGAGAGAGGAGAGTGAGAGGAGAGAGAGGGAGAGGGAGGAGAGGGAGAGAGAGAGAGAGAGAGAGAGGGAGAGAGAGGGAGAGTGAGAGAGAGAGAGTGTGAGAGAGGAGAGAGAGAGAGAGAGGGAGAGGGAGGAGAGAGAGAGAGGAGAGAGAGAGGAGAGTGAGAGAGAGGGAGAGAGAGGGAGAGAGAGAGGGGGAGAGGAGAGAGAGGGAGAGGGAGAGGGAGAGTGAGAGAGAGAGAGGGAGAGAGGAGAGGAAGAGAGAGAGAGAGAAGTGAGAGAGAGAGGAGAGAGGGAGAGAGAGGGGAGAGGGAGAGAGAGAGAGAGAGGGAGAGAGAGAGGGAGAGTGAGAGAGAGAGGGAGAGAGAGAGAGGGAGAGAGAGAGAGGGAGGGAGAGAGAGAGAGAGAGAGAGAGAGAGAGAGAGAGAGAGAGAGAGAGAGAGAGAGGAGAGAGAGGGAGAGGGAGAGAGAGAGAGAGAGAGAGGGAGAGAGGAGAGAGAGAGAGAGAGAGAGAGAGAGAGAGAGAGAGAGAGAGAGAGAGAGAGAGGGAGAGAGAGAGAGGCAGAGAGAGAGAGAGAGAGAGAGAGAGAGAGAGAGAGAGAGTTCATGTGTATTGCAAGCTTTACTTCCACATACCTGTTTAATGAATGTACCTCATTATAACCAGTTCATTCACATGTTAGCCTTTTCTAAGCTTTGCCATTTTCCCTTGCACATTTCTAAGAACTGTTTTCTGTTTGCTACAACTGCTTTGACTTTTGGACTCTGGTCTTCATTGGTGATTCTCATTGCCCTGTTTTCTAGATGTAAATAAGAGGAAATGAAAGCTGAAGTTCTGATCAATCATCTCATGTTCATCTTTTGATCTCAAACTGAAATGTCTTTAATATATAGTGAAAACAATACAACAGAATAAGCTTATAATCACCCTGAAGAGAAAAGAAACAAAATCATGCGTTACCTAGATGATTTAGACTGATGTGATGAGTATCAGCTTCACTACAATCAGTAATGAAGTTATGCTCCTCTCAGAAATGGACACTGATGGTTGTTCTGGCTGCAAAGCAAATTACAGGTTTATATAAACGCCCTCTTTCTATATGTTACCTGTGGCATATACAAGTCCCCTTACGTTTGTGTGTGTGTACACGTGTATGTCATCAAACACACCTGCTATGGCTTGGCCAGTGTGTGAACCCCTAAACTGTGTTGCTTGTAAAACGACTCTCTGGGGAGTAAAATCCTCATCAATCCACTGTGCTGTTAAACTTATAAGAGACATTGGGCTGACACTGCTAGTCCAAATATCAGTGGTGAGGCTGAAGGCCGAAATATCCTGCAACAGGTTATTGATGTGCTTTTTCAGTCAAGCTTTGGTAATGCAGTATCTGTAACGTGGTGACGGTTGGGAATCTCATACTTCCACTCAAATACACAAAGAAGACGACAAAATCCTGTATTATCTACAACTGACATCAAGTCAAGTTGTCTTATCTACAACTGACATCAAGGTTGGTCATCAAGAGCAATGAACTGGGTAAGAGCTTCTGTTTTTTTTTTTTTATTGCCTGTGGGTTGACTCTGGAGATTGTCTCTCGCTTCTCTAGCGTTTGCTGCAAAGTTGGTTTTCTGCTGTTTCCCACTGCTAGCATTAGCAAACTCTTTGCACTCAGCGTTATGTTTTTCTTCATATGTTTAAACAAATTGCTTGTGTTAAATGAGCTTTTTTTTTTCCCCTCCTCCTGACAGTTTAGCAGAGCAGAGTTTGCAGTCTGCTCTACTTTTATCATCATCACTTATCTTAAAATATCTTCAAATTGCTGACATTGCTCTTCTTCCGACTACCTGCTCAATTAACAAGAGGTTAGGCTATGTCACATTGTCATAAAGTGGTATCGGTGCAGTTGTATTGGGGTAGTTTTACAAGTACGAGTACAAGAGCACAGTATCAGTATACCCGAGTACTGGTATCGGTATCAGTGCACCCTACTTTGGTTTTCTACAACTGAATTATAAATCCTGTATGTTAGCACTACTTGTATTGCTCTCCACTTGATATACCGCTTTGCTTGTATTTCTTCATTTGTAAGTGGCTTTGGATAAAAGCGTCTGCTGAATGAATAAATGTAAATATAAATAAATGTACCATAAAACTAACACATCGCACACGTATGGCTATGCCACACCTATTTTTATTGGTAGGAGAGCTCAAACCTAAACTTTTCCCCACCCAGGCAACTCAAATGAACGTAAAGTCAGAGTACACATAAATACATTTTTATTTGACAGCATATTAAGACACACAATTTAACCCACCAATCATCCACCAAGGAATACAGTTGCTGACCTCGCGATGCTAGTTCAATTATTTAATCTGCTTAATAATCACATGAGTCCATGAAAATGCAATACTGAATTAAAATACAACACTCATACCAATGAAATGATACAAATCACATACGGGGTAGCACGTCTTGTCAGCTCTAAACACCTATCAGAATGAACCACCACCTGAATAAAGGATGTAGAAAGAGGGGTAGCGCATGTAGTATATAAAATATACATGAAATAAACACGAGGGAGACCTGGTGTGAGTAGTATGTAATTGTATTGAAAATTCACCGGGCTGACGTTCACCTAAGACACAACACACACACACAGATAATGCAGTTAATGAAGATGCATAAACTGAGTACCTGTTCCACAACAAGTAAGTATAAATGGATAAAAAGTATGATGTGTTGTTCTTCAATAAATGAATCATTGTAAATGATATAATTATGTAAATTATGAATAAATGATCAATAAATGAATAATAACTCTCGATCCTTCTGATCAAGCTTGAACCACAGATCTTTCTGATCAGTAACCCAGAGCTTAAACTGTTGAGCCACCACTGTATACTATGTATTGTTGCATGTTAGACTATATAATTGAGCTATAAGTCTTCCCAAGTCAAATACTGTGGCTATCTAAAATGTTCGGATACCTTTGAACAGCATTATGTGGTAAGAGTAATAATCTTTTGAGCATCAGGTTCACATTGCATGGGAACACAATGCATCCATGGGTCTGTTATAACCATCACAAGTTAAAAAAATGAAAGGTCATGTACAAGATCCTGGGAGATATTCAAAGAAATGTTTTAACTGGAGCCAGACCAAGAGCACAGGATATCCCCAACGCCACCCTTTTATCAGAGTAAAAATAATGCTAGAGGATGTTCAGCCTATGAAACTCTAAAATAACTCACACAAGTGCCAGAAACAGTGTTACTGCTGTGCTGCGATAAATCAACCACCTACATAACATCTGGTTGGTGGTTCTCTGGTGATCTCTTTTATTGTTAGATGTGGAGGAGCTACACCTACACAGCGACCTATACATGTGCATTTAAAAAAAATTATTATGGACAAGTTTATTTTTTCCCCTAATTTAAAAAAAAGTGGAACTTTCCTACGTCTTTCGTAACATCAACATTTCTGTATTATAAATTCTTTATTCTATTATTTTGAGATACTGGATTTTTGATTTCCATGAGATATAAGCAGTAATCATTAACATTAAAACTCAACAAAAAAGGTTTGAAATAATTCACTTTATGTGATAGAGATGCACCTGTATAGTGTCTATAGAGTAAAAAATGGTTGTATATGTGTAATAAAGTGGCTGACTGTTTTGTTTTTTTAAAAAGACAACTGTTTTTAAAACCACTGAATTATGGCGCCCTCTAGTCCTTAGTTATGCAGTAAATGTTATTGACTGCATTAAGCACGACCAACACTTTTTTCTTTTCTTTTTTTAATAAATATTCTTTTTTACAAAAAAAAGTGTACTATAATCATGCCAAGCATTTCATTTATTATTTTTTTTAACGTATTTATTAAATAATTTAATATATTATTCATAAAAGGCGTGTATTTGAGCATTTCCTATCCAATAGAACAGCAGAATTGTTTTCGTCCAATCAGAAAACCCTACGATCGGGTTAACGTGTTGCTGTTTAGACGCGCGTAAAACCTGGAATTAGCCAATCATCGAGCACGTTCCACGTTCCAACGCATCATTCCCGAATCGCGTTGGAGTTCAAAGCTACGTCACATTCCCGGAAGTGGACCAGCAGTGTTACAGACGTAGCCGACGATCAGAGTAGAAACTCATCGAATTTATTCACATTTTGCGGAAACCCCTTGTTGTTGTTTCCTTGATGGAAAGGTAAGCACGTGACGCCACGCGGAAATGAGCGCTGATTTCCTGATTACAATATTCTGTTAGGAATTCACGGATAAATAAGGTCGAACCGTGTGTACTGTAGTATTCAGTAGTGTTTGAGTAGTCTGCTTCCACAGGTGGGGATGAGATTAGTGTGTACTGTAGTATTCAGTAGTGTTTGAGTAGTCTGCTTCCACAGGTGGGGATGAGATTAGTGTGTACTGTAGTATTCAGTAGTGTTCAGTAGTGTTTGAGTAGTCTGCTTCCACAGGTGGGGATGAGATTAGTGTGTACTGTAGTATTCAGTAGTGTTTGAGTAGTCTGCTTCCACAGGTGGGGATGAGATTAGTGTGTACTGTCTAGTGCGGGTTTGAACTATAACTGGGTTACATATACAATGTCAAATAGATTATTACTTAATTGATGGTGTGATAGCAAATGATATAGCGGTTATAATGATCCATCTCCTCCTCCTCCTGCTGCTGCTCGACAGTAGCTGAATGTGTTGCATCAGACACGTCTCTTCAGCTGATTCACACAAATACACTGTCTGTAACCACTATAACCCCGGCAGTGGGGTCATACTGTGGTTTCTGGTTGTGTTTCTTTTCACTCAGGAGAATTGTGTACACGACAGGTCTTCAGGGAAACACTACTGACATGTTTATATAACGATTACATCATATCTTCATAGTTAGGAGTCTGAACAGATGAGACATCTGTACACGTTCCTGACTTGTCAAGTCGTCCAGGAACATTCTGTTTCCTTTACTGATACTGGTGTGTGAAAGGCTGAAAATGCTTCCCTTTCCTGAGCAGCTGGCTTCAGCCAAATCGTTTACGTTATGGCCACAAGCTTGCGAACACTTGACCTTCACATCCATATCGTGGTTCTTCAACAAACTGTTGCCACTGACGTGGAAGCACACAATCGTATGGGATAGGTCTTTGTACGCTGTAGCATTACAGCTTCCCTTCACTGGAAGTAAGAGACCCAGATCTGCTCCAGCATGCTCTGTGAAGACCTGGTTTGTCCAAGATTGAGATGTTCTGCACAGAACCCTGACTTCAACTCCACTGAACACCTTTGCGATGAGCTGGAACTGGAGCCTCCTCGCTGGAGATCAGGGTCTGACCTCACTAATGTCAGTCTTGTGACTGAATGGACACAAATCCCCACAGCCACGCTCCAAAATATAGTGGAAAGCCTTCCCAGAAGAATGGAGGTTATTATAACAGTAAAGGTGGACTAAATCTGGAATAGGATGTTCTAAAAGCACATATTGGTTTGATGGTCAGGTGTCCAGAAACTTTTGGCCATAGTGTATGTTGATCAGTTTTACTACAGTATTTTTTTTAACAAATCTTTGCTTCAATCTGCTCGTATACTTTGCTTTATCCGTATTTGGTCCACAGTCACCCAGTTGATGACCCCATATGACTCGTGAGTGATATTGGGTTACGTTGGTATTTGATTTGCATCAAATTTTCTTCCAAATCTAACTATATCTGTTTTAGGGTAACAATCATCATTTATGTTATGTTTTCATTTCTGATACAATTAAATCAGATCCCAATCCATAACTGTCAAATCAGGAACAATCAGACTCGGTTGATTTGTTCAGAAACACTAACCCCAGATCCTGCTTTCCTTCACAGAATGCCGAACATGAGGCTTGGTAAAGCAGGACATCTAGACTGATGGCAGCGATAACGGTGTTGCGTCACGTCAGCTCTAGTCCTCTGCTATGGGGCTGGGGGCCTGTTCTCTTCATCCTGTTGAGCTCGGTGTTGGTCCTGCTGCTGCCTCTGGTGGGTGTGGAGGAGAATTGTTGCACCAATCTGAAAGGCATCTCCCTCTTGCGCTGCCATCTGTGGGGCAACACCCATCGTGCTGTGGGGCACTCGACCAGCCTCACTGTACCCTACACTGCGCTTCAGCTCCTACCTCAAAAGCCCAAGCCCAGCAAAGGTAGGGTGGAGAAAGTCCTGTGTGAAATGAATTGTGTGTTTTTGAGATGAAAAAATGCAAAAATTTCGGTATTCCATTACTCGACGCCATGTTTCTGGTTAATTAATTTGACCAATCAGACAATTATTATATACAAGCACATTCTTTACATTTTAAAGGAGGCACAGGATTGAACTGTAGGTTTTTGCATTTGTCAGTTGTGGTATTTTTAATATAGCTAAATTATTCAACAGTAATCTTTATATCTTATTTTAATGATGGCAAAGGAATGACCTGCAGTTATAAGTCACTTCAGTTGTTGTCATTGTGACAAAATGACACCACTGCCATTTTACATCAGCAGTTCTTGGACTCAGACCAGCCGTGGTGGAAAACGCACACGTGCTTTGTATCATCTTTAAATTAATCTCATGGATTTCTGTTCACAGAGTCACAGTCGGAGGCAAAGGCAGCTCTTCAGCAGGCCCTGGAGATGAAGAAGCAGGGGAAAAAGGAGAAGGCGCACAAACTTCTTGTCCACGCGTTGAATATGAACCCAGACTTTGTGGACGCACTCACTGAGCTAGGCACCATCCTAGAGGAGGAGAAGGACGTGGTTCAGGCCGACCACCTGTACAGCAAAGCCCTTGCCATTTCGCCCTGCCACCAGAGGGCGCTGGTGAGCCGTGATCGCACACTCCCCCTAGTGGAGGAAATTGACCAGCGTCACTTTGGCATCATTGACGCCAAAGTGCAACGTCTTATGGCCATCCCAAAAGGCAATTCTGCACTTCGCCGGATCCTGGAGGAGACTTATTACCACCACATTTACCATACGGTGGCCATTGAGGGCAACACCCTGACCCTGTCTGAGATCCGACACATCATCGAGACGCGCTACGCCGTGCCTGGGAAGAGCCTGCATGAGCAGAACGAAGCTATTGGTGTTGACGCTGCTATGAAGTACATCAACACCACGCTACTATCACGCCCTGGAGCAGTCACAGTCAACGATATCCTGGAGATCCATCGGCGAGTGCTGGGATACACCGATCCTGTGGAAGGGGGGCGATTCAGAGCTAGCCAAGTATTCGTAGGCCACCACATTCCACCGCATCCGAACGATGTGGAGCGGCACATGCAGGAGCTAGTACAATGGCTTAATTCAGATGAAGCGCTGCACCTTCATCCTGTGGAATTCGCTGCTCTGGCGCACTACAAACTGGTCTACGTACACCCATTCGTAGACGGGAACGGAAGGACGTCAAGGCTTCTGATGAACCTAGTGTTGATGCAGGCAAATTACCCACCAATCACCATCCGGAAAGAGCAGAGGGCTGAGTATTACACCGCCTTGGACACCGCTAACGAGGGTGACATTCGGCCATTCATTCGTTTTATTGCCAAGTGTACGGAGATCACACTGGACACCTTGCTCATAGCTACCACTGAACATGCAGTGGGTTTGCCTGATGCCAGCAATCAGGCTTGTCCTAACTGTAAACAGACTATAACGGTGCATAACTGAAGTGATATTAGCGAGTCACAGTATAGTCCTGTCATAACAACTGTTCTGGTCACTTTTGGACTCTTGTTCTACTCGATAGTCACCATTATTGTAGTGCTTAAATGAAACTGGACTTTTCTCATTAAAGATGAAGCTCCAATCAGGCAAGTCAAGATGTGTTCACAAAGGTGCAGTCCAGCTGCCATTTAAAACACCATTCTGAGCCTGAATCCTGCTGACATTTAACAAGGTCATGACCATTTGGTGCTCGAGACAGTCAAATAATGCATCATATTCTGAATTTCCATATAGGTTAGTTCTGTCTAATGTAGATAAATGATTCATAAATAACTTTTTGTATTTTGAGACTTTCCTAGTTCTCGGGAGGAAATCAAATCAAGTACTTTACCTTCAGCCTGCCTGTATCTAAGAAAAAAAAAAACATATCTATCATATATTCACACATGTATATAATATATATTATTCAATACCATTGGTCAGAATATAGAACTCCTTGCTTGTGTTGCATCCATTGCATTTTGTCAGCTAACTTTTTTTTTTTTAACCATTTTTTTTCAGTGGTCCAGAAGATTAGGAATGCATAAAAATGGGTTAAAATCAGTGTTTTCTACAAGTGTTAATTGAGGTGGGTTTTTGGCTATAACGACTAGCAAACATTTATGCTAACACGTACTAAACATTTTAATAGTTAGCAATTCAGCAGTGTTTACCTGAATTTCCCTTTGTGTTTTTATTGTTCAATTCAAAGTTCAAAATGTTGTGTATTCTCATGGAATTTGACAAAATTCCACTTTGAGATCATTTTATTATTTCATTTGTTACCAGGAGTCTTTTTGTACCCGAGTGCTAACTAGCATTCCACACACGTGTTTTTTGCAGTTTAGATATAAACGGAGTCAGAACGAAGTCATTTGTAAAGAAAACGATCGGAATTCTGTGCCACAAAAACTGGTTATGCGAATACAGAATTAAAGCTAGTCAGCTACATTTTCCCCTATTGTAAGTGCCATTTCAATATTCTTTAAGACTTGACTGAGTAGACAGTGTTTTGTGTTTACTTGCTTGTTGGTTTGTTTGTTTCCTCTGTAAGGTTACGTTTAGCTCTACAGACAATATTAACCACAGTACCACTTTGTGCCTCATGTTGGAGGTTTGCACAAAGAAGCACTTTATTTGACATTATTTATTTTACCTGTGTGTGTGTGTGTGTGAGAGAAAGAATTATTAAATTATTGAGATCAGCACTTTCATTGTCCTCTCATTGACGTATACATACACATAGTTTTTCATTGACCAAGGCACTGTTGAACGTTTGACTGTTCACGTGACTTGTGACTGGTGCTGCACATAAAAGGATTAAAATAAAATCAACCAATGAACAAAAGCTTGTAATTAATAATTTATTATTAGGAGATATTTTTTGGAAGGAGTCTCCAGTGTCAGCACTTTTAACACAAAAACGTAAAGCTGTAACTAAGTTTATGAAAGTTTTCCGACAGGAAAGAGAGATAAAAAGAGGCTGATGAGGCAAAGACTGTTTATAACTGCTATTATAGAAGTGATGAGAGGAACTAATTTGTTTTAAAAAAAAAGAGCGGTTTAACAAATAAAAAATAAAAAGCTGGTATTTGCAAATTACTTCGGCATCCATCCATCCATCTTCTATACCGTTTATCCGGTCAGGGAGCATTGGGCAGGGTACACCCTGGACAGGGTGCCAATCCATCGCAGGGCATAATCACATACACATTCATACACTACGGACACTTTAGACACACCAATCAGCCTACAATGCATGTGTTTGGACTGGGGGAGGAAACCGGAGTACCTGGAGGAAACCCCCGCAGCACATGCAAACTCTGCACACACACAGGCCCACAGTTACAATCGAACCCCCGACCCTGGAGGTGTGAGGCGAACGTGCTAACCACTAAGCCACCGTGCATGTATGCTTTGGTATACGACATAAATCTCTGCGGTACGAATATTTTCGTCGATTATCTTCCTATAACAGCGGTCCCCAGTTCCCTACACGTTACAGAAAAATAACCCAGCACTGCCTTAATGACCACATATGTTTTAATTGTTCTTAGTAAACAATGAAGGAAAAGAAATATGGAGAAAAAGATGATACGGTGATACAATTTTAAATGATGCGTAAAACGTACCAGGTAAATGGACAAAAAAGGGAGGGGGGGACAACAGAGGAGGGGTGTTAACAAGAACAATACTTTTCAAAGAAATTACAGACAAGTTGAACAAGACACTGCAACAGCACGGTTCTTTTCTCGTTACTACTGTATTTAGGCCACTGTGGTGATCAGAAGCAAATATTTAGAGCTACTATTCCTTCAGATCAAAATATACAAACGCTGTACAAAAAAAGGTTACGGCCTACCAGCGAGGGTGGCGAACGCTCGATAAACACTCCATAAAAAGGGACTGGTGTGGGGAGGAGGGAGGGGGATTCTTAAAAAATAATATACATCACACATCGTAAATGTTCAGTTAAAGGTTCAACCCTTCCATTGTCACCTTGACAAAATGCCTTCAGCCAAACGGCCTGGTGTATGTACAGTATGGCAGAGGGAACGGCGATCGTTTAGGCAAACTAACATGGAAGGTTCTAGCAATGAAACAGCTGCATAGATTCTTAATCACTTAAACGTTCAGTTCCACAGAGACAGGGAACAGTCTAAGGCAACGTCACAGAGACCAGACGGAAGAAATCCAGACCTAACCCAATCGGATCAAACCCCAGAACTCATTTCAAACGATAGAACCCCACACTGACCTTGACTTGAATCAGGTTCTAGATTTGTGCTTTCTGACAACGGAACAGAAACGTCTCGCCTCGCTTGAACACCTAGTCGTATTTCTCAATACTGTTCCAACAAGGTAAGGCAGAACCTACTGTGTCAGCCATCTGGAACTAGAAATCCTAAAAACAGGGCTCGACTTACTTGAGACAACAAACAGAAGTTTTTTCAGAACAAAAAACACGAGGAGCTCGAAAGAACACAACGCTACCGATTAAGAATTCTAGAGAAAAACTAAAGTTACGTAGCGGATATTAAAAAAAAAAAAAAGTTCCTACTAAATACTGAATTATTTTTTATATAATTATCTGAAAACACATTAATTACAGAACTTTTCGAATCCATAAAAGGAATCGTGTCTACGAATCGTGTTCTGGATTCTACATTCTCAACACAAGGAGCAAGCCCAGGGTTCTAGCACTGCAAATAAATTATGCTTAACAAATCACAGGTTTTTTTTTTTGTTGCTGTTTTTGTTTTTTTCTTTCTGACCAAAAGCAGTGTAAGGGGGGAGGGGACCCAGCAAATTGATGGCAAATACATACTGTTTCTAATTTATAACACACTATACTTCTGTAGTAAATATTAAAGTCTCGCATAAGCCTCGATTTAAAACAACAAAAAAGGTCACACAGATTATTTGACATCATGTACAAAAAGAAATAACCCTATTTTAGTTTCAAGGACATACTCTTAAAACCTTTTTTTATTATTATTGAACTGTACGGGTTCGTGTATTTACAGGGGGGAAAAAAGGACATAAAGCGCTGCTTTTCTTCTTCTCTATCGCACTAAGGACACAGAATGGCTTCTGACACAAGGCAAGTTAACAGGTTGTGTTCTGGGTTGTTTTTTCTTCTTCACTTTTTCAGGAGCATCTTTGCGAAATCCTCGTTGGAAAGGGGCTTTGTCCCGGGGTTTTCAGCTTGCGCTCCGTCACTCATGCCATCCTGCCGTCTGGACGCGGTGCCGTTCTCCGTTTTCGCCTGTGGTGTGTTTTGACGGTGCAGAGAGCGAGGAAGCAAAGACACCTGTGTGCGTCCTTTTCCACGACTGAAATCATAACATAAAAAAAATTAAATAGTGCACCCTAGGGTTAAAAATCACAGTCATTATAAGACTAGTGATCTTATGAGTCACTAAAATAAAGCCTGTTACACCACAGCGCTGTTCAATTCTCGATTCTGATTGGTCAGAAGTATCGATTAACACTTATTCTGGATGCAGTCACACCCTGGTCTACAGGAGCAGTGTCACGATACAGGAATTCTGACTTATAGATGCTGATACCTAGATGATACTTTGGCAAAAGTCCTTCCGTTGTCTGAATGTGTTTAACATTTAAAAGGAGTCTCCAGTGTCGGACCTTTGTGCAAACTCGGACATAAACCTGAAAGTTGTACTCACGTGCCCTGAATCTGCCGAGGCGTGGCGCCTCCCAACGCTGGCATGAATTCGGTCTTCCTGGCTGGCGGATTACTGATGGCCACAGAGAGCACGTGATTCTCCAGCTTCGTCCTGTCCATCTTTAACACGGCCTGAGACGCCTGCGCCTCGTTCTCAAACTCCACGTAGGCCAGGCCCTGCGGAACACGTGCGCAAATCTTGTGACGATGCCTATTATTCTTATCATTATTAACATTCGCATAAACGTTTAGTAGTTGTATTCTTCAAAATATGACAGGTGCGCCTCATCAATTATGCAATAAAATTCTTTTCCATGTTTGGTAACATGGTAAGGGGGAGGGAAATGGAAATGTTTTTCCATAAATTAGATTTTAAAGGTCATAACAGCCCGAGTATAGTCGGTGTTAACGCGACTGTGTTTTAAAAAAAATCGCACACAAACCTTGGGTTTGCCGGAGCGGTTGGTGACGAGACGGACGGCTTTGACCGCACCGTGATCCTTGCACAGCTCTTCCAGCTTCTCTGTAGTGCAGTTGAAAGGCAGCCCCGAGATGAAGATTTTGTGCTTCTCCATTGATGTGTTGTATCTGAAGACCTGGCAAAAACACAGACATGATAAATAATTTGACTGACAGTTCGAGTTGACTCTGTACTGAAACTCTGCTCTATATATATATATATATTTTATTTATTTATTTATTTGAGTGCTGCACATGCCTTAAAGTCGGGGTTTTTGCTCTTGTCTATGCAGGGAGACACAAACATGGGCCGCCCATCCACTTCCTGCCTGTCCAGCTTGAGCGCCTCCCGAGCGCCCAGTTCATCCTCAAACTGCACGTAGCAGTATCCTCTGAAGGCGCCCTTTGCGGCGAACACGGGTCGCACCTGCACGACGGTGCCGCAGCTCTCGAACGCGGCCTTCAGTTTGCCCTCGGGGTCGTCCATATTGAAGGCTAAATTGCTGATGAAGACACTGCTCGAGTCGTTGCGCTCGTCGGGTGTCCTGGGCGCTGTTTTTTTTACTTCTCTCGCCACCTGCTGGTTTTTCGCGGCGGCCGGGGTCTCCTGTTTGTGTTGCGGAGGAGCGCGGCGCCCGAACAGCCCATCTTCCGTCTCCATTTGCTCCTCCAAGGCATCTTCCTCACCCCTATGCCTCTTGCACTCTGGAAAAATCACGTACTAGTATAAGAGTTAACAAATTAAATTAAGAGTGTGCTTCATTCCAGACTGCATTCTTTGTAACTGTCCTTACCAGTCTCCTCTCCCCACTCATCTTCACCCACATCGTCCACCTTCCTCTTGTCTCCTGTCCTGTTAGTCTTCTGGCTTTTTTTCTGTGATTTCTTTTCGGCCTTGGCTTTGCGACGCTGTTCGGACCGGTCGTCTTCGTGCTGGACCAGCAGCGCCTCTTTTTCTGCCGCCTGTACAGAAAAGCAGATTGAACACAACGTGAAAAAAAAAGGCGTTCGGCTTTCATCAGACGCGTTTGTCAGGACAAATACGGCTTCAGAGATTAATGGCCCACATATTAAAGTAATTAGACATTCCAACTAAGGAAAATGGGAAGAATTCGCAGATAAAGAAAATGTCATCCATCCCTATCACAGCCTCTCAGGTTCGGCATCACTGAAAGATGATCTTATTTGCTTCTTCCTTTCGACTGTAAGTGGCAGATCAGTAACACGGCTGTAGCTATGCACCTGCCTTAGTGAAAAGTAAACATGGACCGATCTGACCTCGTCTCAGCTCAGGGCAGGACACGCAACTTCTCATAGAGTCTGTTAAAGCATTACTCATTAAAGGGACAACAGGACAGGTGAATAAGGAGTCTTACCTTCGCTCTCTGCTCATTCACTCGATTCAGTTTCGACTCGGTCTTCTGTACAGCTGCATCCCATTCCTCCAGTGAACCTGCAGGTGGATATAATCATGTGGCGTCACAGAAAGCGGCACAGGAAGAAAAAGAAAGAAAGAAAAAAAAAGGTGAGGGAGGAAAAGAAAAACAAAGCTGAGTATTTAACAATATGATATGAAAACAGCTAGAGATGTACAAGAAGGAACAAATAAAAAAAAGTGTATAAGATCAATCAAAATATTAAGACGAGAGACGAAAGGTCACAGACGAGTGAAGAAGAGAATAGACAAGAAAATCATGAATGAGAAGAGACGAGACAAGAACAGAAAGCAGAGAAGAAAAAGCAGAGATATGACGAGGAGAGGAATTTTTCTAAACGTATATTTCTTCCAGCACAATAAAATCCCCGTCTGGCCAAAACAGGTTGAAGTTTGTTTTGAGCGCCACAGAACTTACCCTCCACCCTCTCAAACGCAAGTAGAACTTCACACACGTGCTCTGGGTAATCTGACGTGCACTGCACTGCTCGGTGAAGAGCTTTCCTACAGTGTGCAGCGTCTCCATACGACCTGAGAACATACCATTTCAGTTTCACCTGCACTCTGGTTACCGCACACGCAAAATCCAGAAACTAAACACGTCAAACACTTCTACAAGTTGTGGTGAAACTAATGAAAGTTGTGGCAGAGCTGTGCACTTTGTTTTTTTTTTCTTTTTCTTTTTATTGTCTGCGGCTGACAGGATGATTGTTGGCTGTACGACACTGACCTCTCCAGATTGTAGTACTCCAGCCACATGTTGGCGTACTTCGCGTTCCCTTTTGTCATGATGTGATCCCAGAGTTCCCGTGCTTTCTGCATGTTCTTACAGTGCAAAGCCTGTTGAAGAGAACAAACGGTACGATTAGGGGGAAAACGGCCTGGATCGACCAAAGTTGTCTCAGATGTGCTAGAGCCACAAGACTTGCAGGGACATATTTTGCACATGGATAATAAAACATCATAAAAAATGTATTTTCTTGATGAAAATCGTTATGTTTGTTAAATTACTCTCCCAGCATACTGATCATTTTTTGTTCGACCAACATTTGTGAAATGAAAACAACATGTTAACTTCTTCTAACATGTTTAGTCTTAAGAGGATGTTATAATGGTGGATGTGGGATTTATGCTCACCTCTATCCTGGCCCAGATTTGCATTATTGTACAGGACAGATCACCACTCTCGGTAAACCCTGTAACCAGATGGCCACAGCAAAAATATATTATGAGTCGCACCCGTGCTCATTTAAGGTGATTAACAGACGATGTGAATCTGCATTTAAAATACAATTCAATAAATAAAAACCTGTTTGGTTTGTCATAACGAAAACCGTACTATTTATAATAAAGAAAGATCGTAAATTTGCTATGGCAGATTAATACAAAGCACACCACTTACGTTCCTCCACGTCTTGCTTCAGGTAGTCGAGAGCACGTGTGAAGGCCGCCCGCAGCTCCTCTAGCTCTCTGCTTCCCTCTGTAATCAATTACCAAAGCAATAAAATACTGAAGTATAACCTTTTTTGTTGTTGTTGTTTTAAGCTTTTATACAATGTGCACTTGCCCTAAATGTAGTCAATCAACCAAGACAGGCTTGGTGTCTAATATTTGCTTCTCTAGTTCTACACTTGAGCTATGAGACTTTAAATGGTAGTCGTGCTCACCCTAATGTTTGTCTGTAAATACAGTACAACCCCAATTCAGAAAAAGGAGGGACGCTGTGTAAAATATAAACTAAAAGAGAAAGCAATGATTTGCAAAATCTCAAACCTAGAATCTGGATGGAAACAGATGTTGCTGTAAAACCTGTATAGACCTTTCAGCATTGATGGTGCCAGATGTGCGAGCTGCCTATTCCATAGGCACCAATGCACCTCCAGACCATCAGAGATGCAGGTTTTTGAACTGAGCACTGATAAAAAGCCAGATGGTCCCTCTCCTCTTTAGTTTAGAAGACGCAGTGTCCATGGTTTCCAAAATGAATTTCAGATTTCGATTCGTCTGACCACAGAACAGTTTTCTACTTTACCTCAGTCCATTTTAAATGAGCTTTGGCTGAGAGACAACGGCGTTTCTGGATCGTGTTCACGTATGGCTTCTTCTTTGCATGATAGAGTTTTAACCAGCGTTTGTGGATGGCACGGCGAACTGTGTTCACTGAGAATGAGTTCCTGAGGCATTTCTGAGCCCATACAGTGATTTCCATTACAGAATCATGACTATTTTTAATGCAGTAGCGCCTGAGGGCCTGAAGATTACGAGCATGCAATATTGATTTTCACCCTTGTCACTTGCACACAGAGATTTCTCCAGATTTCTCCAGCATAAAAACTGGGGTATTTTTTAAATATAATAATAAACGTGAATCCAATGTGAAATCGCAACTTTATTAGCAGCGTCCTCGTAACATCCTCTCTGTCCCCTAATGCTTAACGTATCACGTGACCGAGACGAGCGTCAACATGCATCAAGAGTGAGGCATAGATGGATGTAACAGAAAGAATCCGGTCATTTTTCAAAATAAAACATTGTTCAGACTCAGATAATAAATAAAACGGAAATAATGTAAGTTATTTATTCTTTCTGTGCGGCCCGGTACCAAATGACCCATGGACCAGGTTGACGACCCCTGCTGTAGATAAGATATTCAGTCTTTGCAATTTTACCTTGAGGAATGTTATTCTGAAATTGTTTTTCGTAGATTGGTGAACCTCTGCCCATCTTTACTTCTAAAAGACTCTGCCTCTCTAAGATACTCTTTTTTAATTATTTTTATATCCAATCATGTTACTGACCTGTTGCCAATTAACCTCCAGCTGTTTCTTTTTATTAACACTTACTTTTTGTTGTCGCAACTTTTTTGATACATGTTGCGGCCAACAAATGCAAAATGACCTTTTTATTTTCCTGAAAACAGTACAGTTACTCAGTTTAAACATTTGATATGTTTTCTATGTTTAATTACGAATAACATATGGGTTTAAGAGATTTGCAAATAATTGCATTCTAATTTTATTTACATTTTACACATCATCCCCACTTTTTTGGAATCAGATTTGTACTTGCCCTTATTTCATCCAACACTGTAAAATAGCAGACATGGTAGATCTTTATAAAATTACATTAACAGTGGAAATATGAGTAGACCTGAATGACCTCCAGCCTTCTGCTACAATTCTGCTTTTAAAGAGTAATTACAGTCCAAAGGTTTCTTAATAAATAACTTCAGAATATTACATCACATCCATGCAAACATTTATTTCTTTGGTTATTGGACTTCAGATTGCTGCTGCTGGATAACGGATTATGAATTACTTATTGCAATAAATTAGCTATATGTACGATTTTACGAAGACGTAGGAAGGGATTAATGACTCTTTACTCTTTGGAAGGTTGGCACAAGGAGTGGTCATGACGGCAAAATGCACCACAGCTCAAAGCCCTTCAGAGACTGAACACGTCGTGGTCAGTCTACATTATGGCTGAGGGAAAATTTCTTTAAAATCTTCTCACCTTTGCTAAAATCGACACGTCTCCTCAGGTAATCCAGGTACGACTGCCAGATCTCCACGTAATCCGTGGCCTGTATGAAGCCAGCATTCAGTGCCTTCTCGAACACATCTATAGAAAAACAAATTGGAAGAATGACGTGGCAATCCGTGCAATTTCACGTTAAAATCGGCGTCGCTGGTAACGTCACCGATAATTAATACACTTTCGTATTTCAGCATGTACAGACCAACTAAAAGAGAGAAAAAAACCCGCAATTTATATTTAGGCTCCACTTGTCTTCTCAATACAAAAGACTGATTTCTATGGGAGTGGCCTCATCCAGAATGACTCCACCCCAATCCACAGGGCATGAGGTATGAAGGATATGTTCTGGCCTTCACACTCACCAGAGTCCAACAAAAATTTAATACCAATAGGGAGACTTTGGAGTGACTCTCTCCACCACTACCATTATCATCATGATCATCATCATCATGACACTATTATGCTAAAGGAATATCTTTGAGAAGAACGGGGTTCATCGCTCAAGTACTGCAGAATCTGGATGCTCTTCTGGTGACTCATGGTGATCCAGCACCTTTACTTTTTCCCATTACTTTGTCATCTGTCTGTATATTATTGCTTTCTGTCTTTTGTGTCCAGTACCGGAGACTATGTGATGCTCTGCGCAGTGTCTCTCCAGAGCCAGCAGGTAGCTTTTCCACAGGCCCATGGTCCAGGGGCAGTTCCGTACTGCTCGTTCATGACAGGACAACACCAGATCTTTGATCTTCAACTGGCGATCCTGGAGGAATGATATTAAAATAACTCGTTACTAATTATACTAATTACAAGACATTATTTTTTTTCCGGGCAGGATTCACTGACTTATAAGGAAATCACAGTTTACTCAAGCTTTTTCACTGCCCTAGTGGTCTTCAAATGATTATGGATTACAGATGTTTGTATCGTGTGCTGTCAATACAAGGCTGCTCCTGTGGCAGATCTTATGGACACAGCATCCAAGACAGTCCGCACTGTCCACATACACATCTCAAAAGCATTTGTGTATTGAATTACCTACGAATATAAAGTAGTTACTTTATATTAATAGTCATTTTACAGGGTTTCAAACTGCTATGACCAGCAAGCAGTCTCTGTTCATGCCAGATTGGATTCCAATCCAACACTTCAATTTGTCTACTACTAGAGGGAGCCAGCTTTCTGCTTCAGAAAAAAAACACAACAGCAAAAAGCCCTGGAACCCAGACCTAAATCTTTTGCAGAAGCTGTTGGAATCCATTTCTCAAATGATCATTTTAGGAGTTTTGGAGATGGCGAATTGCAACATGCAATGTGTTGTTCTCCAAATTATGCCACACCACTGGTTGTTTTTCCAGCCTCGTCCTCACGTTAACCGAATAAGCTTGACATCTGTATTTATTCACAGCCCTGTGTACTCGCTGATAAACACTACAGAGATGTGTGTGTCCATTATTATTTTTTTAACATTTCTACCTACATCCTGCACAGAAGTTAAACACATTTTACACCACTCGGATGTAGCAAAGCAGCTATTATTTCCAGAAATTAGTCTGACCTATAAGTTTTCTGGTTTGTTTTTTTAAATGAAGTTCTTCTTTATCAAGCATCGAGCAATACATACAGTATCTCACAAAAGTGAGTACACCCCACACACAAAATATTCACACTTTGGGTCCAATTTGGACATTTTCACTTTTGTTGCTAGCGGTTTAGACATTAATGTCTGTGTGTTGAGTTATTTTGAGGGGACAGTAAATTTACACTGTTACACAAGCTGTACACTCACTACTTTACATTGTAGCAAAGTGTCATTTCTTCAGTGTTGTCACATGAAAAGATATAATCAAATATTTACACAAATGTGAGGGGTGTACTAACTTATGTGATACTGTGTATCAGATGAAACCATTAGGGGGAAAAAGAAAGAGTGTGTTTAAAGATTAAAAAAATTAATATAAAAAAAAAAGCATTCAGTTAAGCGCAGCTGGCGTGATTTAAATCAGCTTTTAATGCACTACATGAGCCACTAGAGAACCTTTCTGGAAACTAAGCGCCACTGTGTCAGGCTTGGATTAGCATCCTCAACGCAGCAGTCAAGAAAAAAAAAAAAGAAAAGAAGATAACGCAGGTAAATCAACGCTCTGGCTGCTCATCTGGAAGGTTTTTTCTCTCCCTTTCAACATGGAAGAAAGAGCTTTTCCCTCTATTTATCTAGAGAAGTGTTTCCTCCTGCTCCACCTGAAGCTCTCTCTCCCTCATCTCTCTCTCTCTCCATCTGTGCTAAGCTCCCTAATGGGCCATTGTGCGTTTGTGGCTAGCGCATCTCATTAGCATGTCATTAAAGCGCTCTTGAATAAATTGAGCGAGATGCAGCAGGTGAATGATTAAAAAACAAAGAAAAGAAGAAACAGCACCCTGACATACCGACTGAAAGAGTGTGTACCTCAACACCCAATTTGATTGAGTTGAGTTTATAGAGCAACTCTTTATGGATCTTAATGCCCTTTATATAAGAACTTAGAACTTTTCAACAGGCACTTACCAGAGGCATTTTTCTATTGTCGCTGGGTCACGAACACTGTTTTATTGTGTTTTAAGATGTCCGCAGTAAAGATGGAAAGCCTTGAGGGCCTAAAGTAATCCTCAAAATGGCTTTTTTTAAATCTCCTAATAAATGCAAAAGCTAGCCAAATATCAGTGACCGTGAACCAATAAATAAAATTAAATATGAATAATTTGAATATATATGTAGATATATTTATTACCGTATGTGACAACTCTCACGTTGTATATTGTATGCAAAATGGCAAGTGAAGTGTTACGGACCTTTGTTCTGTGTATATCAGTATATAATTACAGGATGATTACTATTCAAAAGCATTTGAATATAAATTCTTAAATCTTTAGTTAAACTTTCATAGAAATTTGTCAAACAAAAAATGTTTTTTTAATAAAGAAAACTTGTATTAAACAATTCTGATTATGATATCATGACTCTTTGCAGAATTTCAATAAAGAATGCATCTAAAGTCGAATATTATTGTCGCCCACCTAATCCCATGTGCAGCACCGAGTAGTATCTTTACATGTCTTACCAGATAGATAGTGTATTTGGCCCAAAGATCAGGAACTAAGCAGTTCTCCGCCAGTGATCTCTCAAATATGATCTGAACTCGGGCGGGGTCTCCATCCTTAATCTCGTACTCGATGTAACTCTGATACTCCGCCATCTTCGGCGGCTCCGACACCAACTGCAGCACAGGGAGAAGCACAGAGACACGTGAACAAGGGGGATAGTTTTTGTGATTTTTTTCATTTGTAGAAATACAATGTGTTATACCAGAGCCTCCTCGTAAGGCCTGCGGCTCTCCAGCTGCTTCAGCGCTCGTTTGTAGTGCTGCGTGACCGTCTCCGGCACACCCTCGTCCGTCCAATCAGAGTATTCGGTGTATGTGCTCTCCATATCTACACGTCATAGAAGGCTTATTAACATACACTCGATTCACCAAACCACACGTTCTTTCACTCTTCAGTTTTTAGGATCAGAGACTTATTTGCATTATGCATTTAGAGCTCATATAAAGTAAAACTACTTTAACCTAGAGCAACGCTGGTTACTCAAAGACATTAGTCTCCTTTCTGTAAAACGTGATAGACTGGGCTCACTAACAAGCACCATTGTGTCAACGTGGACCACTTTCTTACATGATCAAACTCTCACATAATTAACAGTTTTTCTGTGTGTGGTGATATTGGACGTTCTTTACCAGTTTGAGATGACGTCTGCTTTGTGGCATGGTGCACTATCATCATGATGGAAGTTGCCATTACAAGGTGTGGCCATAAAGGGATGCACGTAGTCAAAAGCACTCGGATAAGGCTATTCCTTTCAAAAACCCTTTGCTCGACTGATATATTATTCCCAGAACACTCCCCACACCATTACACTACCACCACCAGCATGACTTGTTGACACACGGCAGGCTGGGCCCACGGATTCATGCTACTGATGCCAAAATTTTACCCTACCATCTAGGTAACATGTCATTAGACCTGATATAGTTTTGGTGCGCCTGTGCTCACTGTAGTCTCAGATTTATGTTCTTGGCTGACAGGAGCCGAAACCAATGTGGTTGTCTGCAATCAAATCCCCTCTGCCTTAAGGTTCAACATGTTCCCTTTCTGCTCACTATGGTTGTCTGGTCATTCTTCTCTGACCTCCCTCCTCAACAAGGTATTTCAGCCTGCAGACCCTCTGCTCACAGGATGTGTTGTTTTTGTTTTTCCACACCATTCGGAGTAAAATCTAGAGACTGTTGTATGTGTGAAAAACCCCAAGATGATCAGTAGTTTTTGAAATACTCAAACCAGCCTATCTGGTATCAACAACATGGTTACAGTCACAGAGATCACCCCCCATTCAAATGTTGGATGTGAACATTAACTGAAGCTTTTGACCTGTAAGTGCATCTTTTTATGCCTTGTGCTGCTGCCACGTGATTGGCTGACTGGATAACTGCATGAATAACCTCTTAAAATGGTATAGTATAGAGTAAATATAACTGATTATACAACACACACACACTTTTTTTTCCTCCTTTTTGCATGCAATTCTAGTTCACGCTCATATGAAACACCAGCACCAAAGCAGGTTACTGCAGCCATACAGGAATGTGGATTTCCTAGAAAAGAGCATAAAAGCCAGGGAGACAGGGACACATGAGCCAAGATGCTCAGCAAAATAAAATGTGTTTTGGCTTTGTTCAGTGAGAGAAGGCGCAGTTTTGGCTCACTTTTTTATCACCACACACACACACACACACACACACAACACAGACCATCTGGCTAGGCGCAGGTGGAGTGGGTGGGCAGCTCTCAGCTCCTTACAGCACATGCGCATGTGTAGGTTTGCATGGAAGATTTGAAACCACACACTTATGATGCAGTGAGTTTTCAAACTGAAAATATATTAACATGGAACGGTGTTTGTATGGAATTTTGATTATTTTTTTAACATTTTCATTCAATATTATTTTTTAACTCTGCGAGTACCATTTGTCGTCGCGTCACGTTTATCCAGACTGTAGCTCGGTCTTAAAGCGTTAGATGGTCGAACTGGGAACCTGGGATATTCTTGTTATGAAATTTTTATTATTGTTTTTTGGGTAATAAATTTTTTTTGGGTTTAGTTTTTTTATTGTTCAGACAGAAGCAGATGAACTGACGTTAGAGAGAGACATACAGGAAGACAGGGATAAGAGGTGTTTGTGCCTGTATGAAAGGATCAGAAAGGGAGGTAACCTCTTTACCCATTAGCGGTATGGCAAGCTGCCTTCTGAAGAGAGTGTGGATCCTTTCAAGCTGAGCGTTCACCTGCTCCTGTTGCTCAGGACTCGAGACGCTGCCAGGTGGAGGCTGTAACAGATAGCAGAGCGTGTTAAAGTTTAATCCCTCGCAGCAGAGAGCAGGATCTTTGTATGAATCGGCTACATCACACACGAAAACTTGCATCGAAGTAAAGATCTTTGTGCACTCAAAGAAAAGCAACAGATTTTGGATACCTGGAGGGTAGAGAGGATGGCGATCTCGAACTCCCGGAAGGCCTCCCAGAGCGCAGCTCCTTTGGTCATGTGCAAACCCACAGCGGTCAGCGCCCTCTCAAAGGTGGTGCGCACCCGGGCGATGCCTCCTGCAGCCCCCATGCCACCTATAGAGTACTGCGCGTACTCCAACCAGATATCAGGACCTGTGGAAGAGACAACGAGTAAAAAAAATTATACGGCCACAAAATACAAAGAGCAGTGATCCTCCTCCTCCTGCAATGTGAGACAATTTATTGAAGAACTGTCTTTAAAAAAAAAATAATTTTTATATATATTTTTTCAATTTTTATTTGTCTGTCTGCTGTCTGGGAAATATCAGCTTCTCCTTGGGGCTGCACTGCACTTTTTTTTTTTTTTTAAACCACAGATAAGCCTTCCAGGTTTTGTTTTGGGGTTTTTTTAAGAAACCAACCAATAACATCTGCTCAATGAGAAACAATGAGCTACAAGCAACAATGGGTCATGGATTTTTTTCTTAAAGCAATCTCTTTTGCAATCATGCAGATGGCTTTTTCCTGATTAGAAACTCAAAATATAGAGCAAAGTGTAATATCATAAATCCACACACAAGGAATTTTAATAGGTCAGTTATACAGAACGTGCCAGCTGTTCTCTTTAACTGCCAGGTGCGGGGTAAAAACAAAGCCTCAACAATGTAAAAAAAACACGAAAGAGATTTCCGAACTAGCTATGGGACGAGCGAGTGAGTCAAATCACTGTTCATTCAGACGTTTTACAGAAATGGTGCCACACTTACAGATGTAGTCAGTCACGGCTTTCTCGAAGAGCTCGTAGATCTTCTCGCGCTCGGCTTCGTCGCCCTCCACCAGACCGATTTCGTCCTTCAGCCAGTCAAGCCAGATCTCTGCGCGGCCAATCAGAACATAGTGTCAGTGAATGAACGCAACATGTAACACACACTGCATTTCCCAAAATGTACATACACATATTATACACTACTGTGTGCTGATACAAAACAGAACGACTGCACAGATCATTCAGTCCTGTTATAATTTTATTCACAGTTAGAAAAATGACTTTTTTTATTCTAGCGACTCCTGCACTTCGTTACCTGCTCATAAAGAGCTCAAATCCAACAGCGAAGATCATGGGTAATTATTTCATGAGGTTCAGATGTGTGACTCGGAGTCCAATGAGCACGTTAAATGAACGCACCCCGAGGAACGATAACTTCAGACTGCATTAACACAGCAGATGGACAGGAATAGAGACCGCTACCACCCACAGTGATACAAAAAGTACAGCAGACATTCACTCGTTTATTCGTGTTATATATAAACCTCGTGTAAAACCAAGCCTGGACGATGGACTTCACAGCAGGAGATGCGTGAAGAACACAAACGAACAGTTACATAATGCTTTTGTCGTTCGTTTTTAATTTTATTGTTCGATATAATTTGGTTTAGAAAGAAGTGAGAACCCAAAAACCAAAAGTATACAAAAGCCATTTTACAAACACGTGGTGTAGGTTAACATATATATATATATATAATATAAAATATATGAGGGTAAATCACCTGCCCCAGGAATCTATGACCAACTCATACTATAGATAAAAAAAAAAACACATTTTTTATTCATTAGTAAATGGAAAATAAATTGGGCTCACACCTTCAGTAAGAGGGAAGAGTTCGCTCATCTTCTGCCTGGCCTTGCGCAGTCTGTACAGCTTCCCTTCTTGCCTCAGCAGCTTGATCAGGTCCACATGGCAATTATAATCAAATGCGTTGATTGACAGCTGCAAGGTCACAACAAAGAGCGCAGACGTTAGTGAAAAACTGTACGACTAGAACTATAACAAACTGCAGACTGACGGCGGTCTTCATTACACCATAGTTTTGAAGATGAAGAGTCAAATGTATCTGAAAACGTTAAGAAACTCACTTTTAAACAATTAATCATCATCAAACACACCGATTAAATAAAAAGGCCATGACATTTATAATGGAAAACACTCTGGGGACCATTTGAACACCACATTTTTACACAACAGGTCAGTCATAGGTAGAACCGGAGAAATTCCTACAAAAACACCGGTAGTAGCCGGCCATCCCTAAAAAGCGACGCAGGTCACGCCTCGTTGTAGGAGCAGGGAACATGCAGATCGCCTCAATTTTGTCAGTTAATGGTGTAACCACCCCTTGTCCTACCCGTTTACACAAATGGGAGAAACTACTTTTCCAAATTCACAATTACATAAGTTTAAAACGAGAGAGGCGTCTGAGAGACGAGTAAAAACCAGCTCTAGTAACTCAAGGTGTTGATTCCACGTACCTGAGTAGACTACCACATCATCAAGATATGCAGTGCAGGTCGGAATATCCCCTAATACGTGATTCATAAGGCGTTGGAAGGTCGCTGGGGCGTTACGAAGACCAAAAGACATGACTGTATACTGATGGAAGTTGTCGGGTGTAGCAAAAGCAGAGATCTCAGCTGCTCGTGGGGTATGGGGAACTTGCCAATAACCCTTAAGAAGGTCCAGCTTACTAGTGAACTTAGCGGCACCAACAGAATCAACACAATCCTCCATTCTGGGAAGAGTAAACGAATCAGGTTTTGTCACAGCATTAACCTTTCGGTAATCTGTACAAAAACGAAAAGTACCATCAGATTTCGGCACCAAAAGACACGGGGAGTACCATGGACTCACACTCTGAACAGCTAACCCATTTTTCAATAATTACTCATTTTCCCATTTCATAATTGCCCGTTTAGTAGGATTTACCCTATATGGGTGTTGTCTAATTGGCACGTGATCACTTATGTCAATGTCATGTTCAATAATGGTGGTACGGGAGGGAACATCTGAAAATAGATTAGAAAACCTACTTCTTAATGTTTTAATGTCTTGCTGAAATGATGGAGACAACCCTTCCAACTTCTCTGGCGACCGCTTTACGGCTTCAGAATTGGCTAAGTGGAGACAAGACGCACAGTTTCTTCCGAGATATAGATCAACCTCTGAAAATATTCCGAAGGAGAACTTTGACCTTCTACAGGAAGTGTAACAACTGCCATCACAGCAGGAACAGGTTTGGAACCAGACAGTGAAGGACGCGCATGATATATATTTTTTTTTAAACAGATTGATGCGTCACATGTGGGTTTTATGTCTACGACCAGGCGTACCAAGAACGTAGTTAGTAGGACTCAATTTTTGTTTAACCACATACGGTCCAGCAAAGCAGTAGAGAGAGAGCAATAATGCTAATACTAGGTCACCAACGCAGAAGGTGATCGAGATAGGATCGAGAGACCGCCTTACGGTCATACCTCTCCTTCATTTACTTTTGGGCAGAACGCAATGCGAGACCTGACATTTTTCTCGCGAACCCCAACCGCTCACGAAGAATTTGAACCTCATTCAAAAAAGTCTTTCCCGAAGGGGGAGAAGACTTTGCCAACCACTGTTCTTGTAGGGCCTTTAGGGGGCCTCTCACGCCACGACCAAACACCAGATCCGATGGGCTAAAGCCAAGAGATTCTTGCACAGCATCATGTACAGCAAATAATAGAAGGGGCACCTCCTCATCCCAGTCCTTCTCCGTTTCCACACAGAACGTGCGAGCATAGTTTTAAAAGATTGGTGAAAGTGCTCCAAGGCACCTTGCGACTCAGGATGATAGGCACTGGAAACTTGATGGGAAATTTGCAACTCACGCATTACTTGTGAAAATAATTGTGACGTAAAGTTGGTCCCACGATCTGTCTGTATGCACTTGGGGAGCCCAAACGTAGTGCAAAATTTAACGAGGGCTTTGACCACTGCTTTCGATTTAAGTGTGCGTAGGGGAATGGCTTCAGGGAACCATGTGGCAGCGCACATAATAGTCAACAAGTAACAGTTACCGGAGCGAGTTTTTGACAATGGTCCAACACAATCAACAATAATTCATTCAAAAGGGTCTGTGCTGACTACTATGGGTTTTAAGGAGCAGGAGGCACAACCTGATTAGGTTTACCCACTAACTGGCAATTATGACAAGTCCTGTGGTATCTTCATACCGGGCCAATAAAAATAACGTAAGGCATGCTGGTACGTTTTACGGACTCCAGCATGTCCAGAATAAGGATGATCATGAGCTAAGGACAGAACATGGCTTCTCATTGGAAAAGGAACCACCACCTGAAATGTTTCCAACCAATCATCACTGGAACTAGAAGGAGAACATTTCCTCATTAACACCCCAACTTCAATAAAATATAATGACTGACAAAGTTGAGGTTGACCAGATACAAATTCAAAACACTGTGCTATCGAAGTGTCTAATTTCTGAGCAGCCACAAACTGGTCACGAAACACAGGTAGATCTATCTCAGGAACAGGACGGACCTCTACCTCATGTGGTATTTCACAGGCACTGTCAAGTTCCTGAAGGGGCTCCTCTTGAGATAGGAAGGATTCCGATAGATCAACTACAATCACCCAACTTTTTTTTGTTGTGCCCGCGTTAACACACAAACAGGAAACACAGAAGAGTGCTGGTCACCAGGCTGACGGTTAGCACTCACAGGTTCTGAAACTACTTCAGGTAAGGAAAAGACTCTATTACCAGCTATATAGTTCCCTAGAATGACTGAAACTCCACTGACAGGCAAAGCTGGGCGAACAGCCACACCTTCACCAGACCTGAGAAACCTTCGTTTTCCAAATATACCATGTGCAGGGGTGCACGAATCACAGACAGTTCAATGCCTTGGATTAACACGTCACTGCCTGCATACGAAGCTTCAGAGAAGAGTAACACCATTTTCATACACAAATGACTGAGCAGCCCCAGTGTCTCTCAGCACGCATACAGGCTTCTTTACCTCGTTAGGACCCAAGGCCACATATCCTGAATGTACGAAAGGTTCAAATTCTGGCTTAATTTGACAATTACCTTCAGAAATGTTCTGTGAAGCCGCGTTATATTACGTTATATAATCTGCATTAACCTTCTTAACCTCAGTTTGTTGCCTTGCTTGCTTTCGCTTTAATACCGGGCAGTTTGCAATGATGTGGCCTGCCTCATCACAATAAAAACATTCACGTCAAATGTTTTCTCGAAAACATTCAAGAAACACAGAGGAATAAAGCAGCAGACACTTTCGTAGTAATGGGTATAGTGCGTTAATATGCCAAACATAAAAAAGTCAACTCCATATAAAATACAGCATTTATTCAGCAGTCGGATTTACTCAAATCCAGTCCCACTAACCACTGTGTTATTCGTTTGAAATGTTTTCCTACGCTAAACCGAACCAAACCGGTTTGCAAATGTTTCAGAAAGGCTGAAAAGCTTATTTATTTCAGTTCACACGGATTTCATCAAACTCGGGCATTTCACATTACTGTCTTGAAAGAAGGCAATTCAAAAGAAATCCACGAATCAAGAAATGCGTCTAACCAATTAATTTGGACAAAAGTAATGGCACCATATAAAAGACGGAAGCGTTAGTGCTGTAGTGGCTGAGCTGCATTAGTGGAAGATTTTTAGCATGTTTAGGAGGCGCCTTGCTGCTTCACCGTTTAGTTAGTTTAGTTTAGTCAGTCATTTTTGTTTTCAGCTCCGTGAGCTTTGCCAAACATGTTTGCGTGTTTTGGTCATTTACAGTTTATTGGAGTTTCTCAACATGTGCGTTAGGTACGAAGAAAACCTTTTAATCCGAGTATAAAACTGTAATAGCTACCTGAAGTCGATCGGTCGAGGTTTACACTGGTGAATGTTCTTATATGTAAATTCACACAAACTCAGGATGCCTTGTAGGATATGAATGTTTATCTGAATAATATATTACTTGCGTGAATGCGCCTGCAATTTGCCAATGAATTAGCTCAACGCTGACCGGCGAGCTCTCTGATAGAGCACTCGGAGAGAATTTATGACCGATCATCGTTATTAGTGTTTCATTTACAGTCGAAAGGCAAAATTATAACGTCTAAAAGGGTGACGATGTGTCGTTTGTCAGAACCGGCGACCGGAGAACTGCTAGTGAAAAGATTATGCACGGCCTTCTGTGCGAGACCAATCACGCTCTCGCCACTCGACACCTCGGCTCAGCACGGCACGGCTCGCGGGTTTCATGTTTGTTTAGTGAAATCTGAAGCGTACAAAAGAGCATGACAGAATCACCATGTCAAAGAAAACAGTTTCTCAGTGTGCACGGATTAATAATAGACAAGCAACAGAGGCTTTATTACAGATAATACACTCTGGTCCACCCTTGGACATCATGTGTGGGGGAAAATTACACGCATGACTGCAATTAAGACAAGACACAGAAGAAGGTGGATTATTGTTGCCAAAAAAACAGCAAGAGTATTATATTATCAATATTGAGAGTATTAGGTCTGAGGAAAAGAAATTAATTCCGTGCCAATAGCAACAAATTGTACAGGAGTCTCACTACTAAAGCTAGTTCTAATAAAACTTTCCTTACCTACTCAATAAATAAATGGTTAAAATAATCTCTCTTCTAATGTGCAGGTGTTGTTACGACAGTGTTTCAGTGCTGGATGTGAGAGGTGTAATACGCTGTTCCCTGTCAATCACAGTGACACTACCCAATCGTGGGCATCTGTGAGCTCAGGGCAGAAAGCACTCTCCTCCACGTGCGTTGCGCCGCTCTGTGACGCAGCAGTTAGAAAAGCTTCAGGGGGCGTCGGCCAAGACTAAATTTGTGGCAGAGCTTGACTTTGATGTAAAAATTGCAAAAATGTGTCAATTGTGATCCTTTTATTACCGTTCGTTAGTAAAAGCTCAGATTACATAACAGTTTATTTTCATTTACTCAAGTTTGTATTTAATTTCATTTTTAATCTTGCTTTCGCTTCCTGCAAAGATCACGTTGCACAAGGAGCCAGTTCAACACGCCCAACGGTAGACACCGACAGTCTGCCTGAACATGTCCGAATTCACGTACATGTTAGTTATATTTATATAGCGCTTTTCTGCACTCAAAGCACTTTACATAGTATGGGGGGAGATCTCCTGAACCTACACCGGTGTGTAGCATGCACCTGGATGATGCGACGGCAGCCATAGTGCACCATAACGCCCACCACACATTAGATATTAGTGGAGAGGAGAGAGTGTTGTGGCCAATTCATGTCAATCAACTCCAATTAATTGTTGAACAGATATGTGCCGGTGTGAAATGGACATAAGCCCAATCCATTCCGCTTTGAATCAGACAGGAGTTGTCAAAATGTCTGTGATGCTCCTTCGCTGCAGTCCAAATCTTTAAAATGCCATTTTCTCCCTTTTCACGCTGATAAATGCTTGAACTTTACTCGGGGTTGACAAACACGCAAAAGTGAAACATGTTTCAGTTCAGGAAAACCTGTAGAATTAGTTATATGTAGTGAAAATGTTTAAAATCCGACAAATGAGAGATTTTCTTGCCCGCCTCGCGTATTCTCTCATCCATCTGATATTACGGACGCAGAGCCGTTCCAGTTCAACCGAAGCGTGGATGTTGCTGTCAGAACCACCGAGACGACTTAATCCTCCACTGTTCTGTTGAACAGCTATACTGCGAGTCTGAGACAGCACCGAGAGCTGAGGAAACGTTAGATGTGTGGCTCAGTGTCGCACGCGTTAACGTTCAAAACCACACATTCATGCATATCGCCTCACGGCAATGTTAAATTCTCAAATCTGATTGGTCAGAAGGTGCTGATTCGTTTGACTTGACCACTCACTTGTACTAATATGTTATCGTGTCTACAGTAACAGCTCGTATGTGGACTTGAATGGAGGATGCTCCACATAAAGATAATAATAAAAGCTCCACTATGTTTTGTGTTAGGAAATGTTTAACGTTTATGGAAAGAGTCCTCAGTGTCAGCGCTTTGTAACAATCAGTATGTTTTCCACCTCAAAAAGAGTCTGAGAGGACTTTGTGCTTTCCTCATGACAGATGGGGTTTTTTGTCTTCACTTGAATAAAGAGAAAAAGCACAGCCAATGAACGAATGGCTGTTTATATCTTTCTGTACTTGTTTCATGGAACTAAACTAAATGTAGAAAAAGTGTGTCGTCATTTATTTAATAAAAAGTGTGAATATCTTTGCTCTCTGAACAGAGAGGAATAAAACATTTTGGGGTATATGCTGTTATAGGGAAAGATTCACACCCCCCTGTTGTTCTTTCTGCCTTACACTACACACGATTGCCCTGTACAGATAAAGAGATGCAAATATACACGGTGAACGTGCTGTGTTAAATTCTTATAAACAAAATGAGGACGAACTTTGCTGTTATAATCTTGCAAAGCCAGAATAATTTAGTCAGAGAGCAGCCAGTGTCACCAATTTAAAGACTTTACTGTTAAGAGAAGTCTAGTGACTTTATCGAGAAGTCTAGTGACTTTCTGCACAGGCGTTAGTGACTGTATTGAACTCGATGCGGCTGTCCAGCTCATATCACAGCTTATGATGTTTATTACGTTACATGAGTTGAGACAGCGGGCTCGCTTGACTCACCATCAGTGCGTAATGCCTGACTGCGTTACGCTTGTGACCAATCACTGATCCCCGCTGTTTGTCCCAACCTCGCACAGCTTCATCTCTTCTTGGCGATACAGCAATGAAAGTGAGTAACCCCTTCCTTCAAGGTGCATTAGGTAAGATTAGATCTCGAACGGTCAAGTAGGTGGGTTTGATCATTAAAAAGGTGCACCAGCTGATTATTATTATTATTATTATAATGGTAGATAATAGAAGATGAAAACAATAACACCAACAGATTAAACCTTGGCAAAAGTTTATAAAATGCTTGTTTGTGTTTGGATACTTCTCCCGTCAGTCATTTTATGAAACACTCCAAGGGCCACTGTAGATCAGGGGGCGGGGCTTCGTAAATATGGGTGGGGCTATTAAAAAAAATTTTACTTCCCATTACTGACTTAATCTAAAAAAAATTACTCCTTTAAATGTTTTTTCCCTTAAAAGATTGTCTTTCTGCAATAAATAAATGAGAAGCCAAACTCTTCCGTGTTCACGTGCCTTCACTCGATATGCAAATACCCGCGATGAATAAAACCGATATGCAAACTAGCCTGTGACGTCATCGGGCGCAACGCTGATCAACAGTGCCGCCGTTCACCGTGAGAGTTTTCTGCGCCTGGAGCAAAGGATGTTGCGCGGTAACGCAGCAGGTCGCTAGGTCACCTCGGACGCAGCTCAGGGTCAAACACAGCTTTAAATGTCTGTATTTCCCCACAGACGGCTGCTCTGAGCCCGGGGTGACCGAGAAGGCGCTGTGCTTCACGCCCACAGCATGGCGCGCGCGCAGTTTGACCACATGCTCCTGCACCGGGTCGAACCCGCACAGCTAGCGCCTTGGTTTTACCCACCAAGTTCAGAGAAGTACACATGTACAGGCGAACATCATGTCGACATAAATGTGCTCATGTGTGGTAAAAATGTCTTTAAAAGAAGTCCAGAAGTTGGACAGAGAGCTGCGCAGAAGGTGATGCTAACTGGCACCTAGCTCCTGCGCTAAACCACAGTGCGCGTGCACAAAGAGCTGAGAAGATCTCGATCGTTAAAGACGAAGCGTACACCAGGAGGATGTGGCGCTTTCATTTACTTATCTACTCAACTGCGTACCACGGCTAACTAGCACGCTAGCTCAGCGGGCTCCACCATTCATTCTCCTCGGAGCTGAAGGCTAGCGGATAGCCTAGCTCACCTGCTCCTCCAGGCGCTGGATTTCTGCTTCGTTTTCTCGCTCGTCCTCCGACGAGTCGCCGTCCTCTTCGTCCTCGGAATTCTCAACGCCCATTGCTTCTTCCTCTCCCGACTCCATTTCTCTCTCCATCTCCTCGGCTTCCTCCTCCTCTTCCTCCTTGATATCAGCTAACAGCGTCTCCGCTTCGTTCCCAGTCGCCGCCATGTTCGCGAGGATCTGCCTGGTAACAGGACGCGCGTGCCCGCGCTCCAGCCTGATCCAATGAGCTCCGTGGAAAAAACAGACCTACGCTTGTTTTTTGTTTTGTTTTTTTTGTTAGCCTATGTCATGAAATGTCTACTTTATGAACAGGAATATACTGTAGGACAGTCATGAATCACTAGCATTCTGCCAGAGAAAGTGTTAACACTGGTGTGGTGCTGAAGAACTCTGTGGAGCGGTGGTTTAAACGGAGCTGGGAGTCAAAAGAGTCGACTCTCCGACTCCAAGCTTTGGGAATCCAGGCTATAGAGTCATCTCTGCACAGTGACACTGATTCACTTTACACTAGGAACAGCACATGTAATATCACAGAAAGATTAAAATGTGTAAATATTCCTTGTTATTCTTACTGTCAGTAATAATAGTATAGTGTGTACTCAAGTACTGCTCACGATTACCTTTCCCGTTTGGGCAAATGACTCTGGGGAATCGACTCTCGAATCGATGTATGAATCAACTCTTTGAAATGACTCGACTATCCGCAGCGCCTCCTGCTGCCCGCAACGCAGATGGTTTGTTTACTGGTGAACACAGATAAGCACACGCCCCTTCTGTTGACGTCACAGTGAACATGGCGCTCAGGTCGGTCAGGAGCTGTTTCGGGTCCTTCGGGTTTCTCGGCAGAAGCTTGGCGTCGCCAGAAATTAAAGCAGTTTGCTGTTACCACAAAAAGGTGAGTGAAGGTTTTACTGCATGTTTAATTCTCCCCGGCTTTCCGCAAGCCAGAAGAACTTTATAGCCGAGGCGAACTGTAACATCGTCACGGAGCTAGCGCCAGTTACCCAGAAGAGTACAGTTAGCTAATGGGGAAAGCACACAGTGTCATCAGTTCTACAGATATTATATATTATAGAGATTAAAACTTCGTATATGGTTTCTTAGTTAATTTATCTTCAAGAGTTTTGCAGTAAAAAAAAACGCACAAAGTTCATTATACTCGAGCTGAATCCCAAACTAGTCCCTTCACAACAGTATATAATACTAGACTAATACTGACTAGTGCATTACAACTAACTAACCCCCAACTAGTGTACTATAACTAACTAACCAACCCCCAACTAGTGTACCATAACTAACTAACCCCCAACTAGTGTACCACAACTAACTAACCAACCCCCAACTAGTGTACCATAACTAACTAACCCCCAACTAGTGTACCACAACTAACTAACCAACCCCAACTAGTGTACTACAACTAACTAACCAACCTCCAACTAGTGTACTACAACTAACTAACCAACCCCCAACTAGTGTACTACAACTAACTAACCAACCCCAACTAGTGTACTACAACTAACTACCCACCTATACTAAAATAACTAATAACCTCCAACTAGTGTACTAAACTAACTAAACCCACAACTAGTGTACTACAACTAACTAACCAACCTCCAATTAGTGTACTATAACTAACAACTAAGTTACTACATACACTAATCAGGAACCCAAAGTTACTACCATAACTAACCCAACAGTGTACCACAACTAACTAAACCCCCAATAGTTGTACCATAACTACTAAACCCCCACTAGTGTACTACAATACTAACACCAATATGTACTACAACTAACTAACCACCCCACTAGTGTACTACAATAACTAACCACCCCCAACTATTGTACCATAACTAACTAACCCCCAACTAGTGTACTAAACAAACTAACCAACCCCACTAGTGTACCATAACTAACTAACATAGTGTACTACAACTAACCAACCCCCAACTAGTGTACTACAACTAACTAACTAACCCCAACTAGTGTACTACAACTAACTAACTAACCCCCAACTAGTGTCACTACAACTAACCAACCTCAAACTAGTGTACTACAACTAACTAACCAACCCCATAGTGTCAACTAACTAACCTAACCCCAACTAGTGTACTACACCAACTAACTAACCCCAACTAGTGTACTACCAACTAACTAACTAACCCAACACTAGTGTATCTACAACTAACTAACCAACCGCAACTAGTTAGTGCTACAACTAACTAAACAACCCCCAAATAGTGTACTACAACTAACTAACCCCCAATATTGTACTACAACTAACTAACCAACCCAAACTAGTGTACTACAACAACTAACAACCCCCCAAGTTAGCTAACTAACTAACCCCAACTAGTGTACTACAACTAACTAACCAACCTCCAACTAGTGTACTACAACTAACTAAAACCACCCTAGTGTACTACAACTAACTAACCAACCCCAACTAGTGTACTACAACTAACTAACCAACCCCCAACTAGTGTACTACAACTAACTAACCACCCCCAACTAGTGTACTACAACTAACTAACCAACCCCCAACTAGTGTACTACAACTAACTAACCCCCAACCAGTGTACTACAACTAACTAACAACCCAACTAGTGCTTACAACTAACTAACTAAACCCCCACAATTGTGCCTAAACTGTCTAACCACCATCCGTCATATAACTAACTAACTAACTTACTTCCTCAACCACCTACAACTAAACCAGTATTTACTACAACCAACCAACCAGCGTGTTTGTTCCTCTTTTTTTTTCAGGTGGTGGATCACTATGAGAACCCAAGAAATGTTGGTTCCTTGGATAAAAACGCCAAGAATGTGGGGACCGGTTTAGTGGGAGCACCTGCATGTGGAGATGTCATGAAGCTGCAGGTATGCTGGATTTGATCTTCTCACTGCTAGTGTGTGTGTGAGTGTGAGAGAGTAAGCATGTGACCAGGAGTGCCTTGTGTTTACAGATCGAGGTTGATGAGGACGGAAAGATAGTGGATGCCAAATTCAAAACGTTCGGTTGCGGATCAGCCATCGCTTCAAGTTCCCTGGCTACAGAATGGGTTAAAGGCAAATCGGTATGTCCGTGTGTGTGTTTGCCCTCAGGCTATTAAACATTCTGCTCTCAACTGCATGTGTGTGATGTGTGTGTCTCTGCTTCTGTTCTCTCCACTAGGTCGATGAAGCTCTGAAAATCAAGAACACAGAGATCGCCAAGGAGCTGTGTCTTCCACCGGTGAAGCTTCACTGCTCTAGTAAGCTTTACTAAAACCGTAATATAAATACATGTAGACTTGATTTACTTCTTGCGTATTACATGGCTCCTGTTTTTGTACCTCATCTTAAGAGGAGTGTCGGGGAATTGTCCCGTCCCTGTCTGACGGCGCTGTTTATTTCCCTCCAGTGCTCGCAGAGGACGCCATCAAGGCCGCGCTGGCAGACTACGAACTCAAACAGAAAGACAAGGAGAAAGTGGCAGGGGCTAGAAATTAAACCGCACCCTTTAAACCCTTTCTCTCCAGTGCAGACAAACGGCTTGACATCTTTTGCGTAATTTAAGCACATACTGTGCTGCCCAAAGCCAAACATACTGTCCTTTGAGTGACATCATCCTCCTGCAGTACTGCTGAAAAATGGAGGTCCTGTACCAGGGGTTTTGGGTAACGTCATGTTTGCATTGTGATGATTGATGTGAGGTGTTGAGAGGAGACTTTTTAATTTTATTATATTGGGATGCTGTGTGAAGGGGGGGGGATTGGGGCGGTTGTTTCTCTTTAATGTCTTTCTGAATCACGCACAAAGATGGAAGCATTTCGTTTGATTGTTTTTGTTTGTTTGGTGCTTGTTATTTTTTGAAGATGATTGATGACTGCAGTTTTGCTCCATGGATTAACCTGCATTCATCTGCATTCATCTGCAGTCATACACGCACAAATAATCGAATACTATATTCCACTGTTTAAGCTTAATAAAACTGTAAGAAGATGGATGATGTATTTGTCTGAGTAACAAGACTGAACCTGTGATAATCAGATTTTTTTATTCTCATGATTATTTTTCTGACTCATGAGCAATGAACTTCATTAACAATTAAACTTAAGCATTTACATTAACTGAAGGTTTTTTTTTCAATAAGCCAGATAATCACATGAATTACCCAATGTTCATACCCTCAATAAATAAAATGAAGACACGACCAGTATGAACATGACTTTCACTGAGGATATAGCATGTTTTAATATTTATACCTGGAGACCAGAGAGCAGTATACGGAGCCCCTAAAGGCACATGGTGGTTGAAAAACTTTCGAAGCTTTTTCGTTCCCTCATTAAAACTGTTCTGAGTTCAGTCAAACACTTCCTGTTTATTTTCCCACTTGTAGTGGTTCAGACAGCTCCGTAGGTTCCCAATTGAGCGTTACATTGAGTTTTATTTTGAACTTGGATTCAAATATAAAGAATTGCGGTCTGTGTGTAGTTCGAGACACGGTTTTGACGTAAGTGAACAATAACTGAAAAGGATTTTATGTAAAAGAGCATTGTCTCGACGAAAAAAAATTGCTCTAGTGATGCCGTGAAGATACAAGCACGAACCACCGTACAGAAGTCTCTCGTGAGAACAGGTTTCACGAAAGAACACAACATAAAGGCTATCTGCAAGGGAACGCAAAAATTTTGTGAGAAGGCGCAAAAGCTTTAAATCTTTTTTTTTCTCCCATCTCGAATCTTTTCCACCACCATGTCCCTAGGGGCTCCTGAGCAGCACGTTATCAAAAGTAAGGAATTTAATAAACATTACTGAGTGCATTTCATTAGCATTAAAGTAAACTTCTATTAATTCATCTTAAATCTTACTTTGTTGACATTTACATATGGTGTATTACGGCTAAAGTTCATGGTTTTTTAATGTTAACGAATCCACTAAATCATGTTAAGAGAGCCTTTAATAATAATCTTAATAATAATAATCACTGAGTGCAAGCATTTACTGCAAAGTTCTGCCTTGTAAAAGAAATAATCCCATAAGTATGGGAGAAAGATCTAACCCTAACCCATTCCTGAAAATCCACCTCCCAGCTCTACTCTGTATTTGTGACAGTTTTTGCACCCACCTGCTCCTCACAAAGTAGAAGACATCCAGAATTCCAGTTCAGTGTTCTCTTTTCACCATCCTAATCTCTCTTCATAACACTATCACTTGAGAGTGTGGTGTGCGTCGATGACTGATAATTCTCACTTTTGGAATTCTCACACAGTTGGACGACATTAAGAGTTCCTTTGACTGCTCACTGAGGACTGAAGGGGAGCTACCCTCTGGGTTCTCCAAATGAGGCTCCTCAGAACCAGGAGTACAGTTAGCAGGAGTAGTCCTGTCAACACACACAGTACAGAGAGGAGCGTCACAAGTGCTGGGTCATTCGACTGGGTCAAGGTTCGAGGAGTGGATTCAACCTGCACTCCTGCCCCACTGGTGGAGTATATAGGGGCCGCAGTGCTCACCAAACCATCTTGGATGTTGGTTGTGTTGTTCGTACAACCGGGATTCTTATCTGGTGTCATGTTGTGGGGTGTTTGGGTTGTCTGAGGGACAAGATAAGTGGAGTTTAGAAACAAACACTGTTCATAGCTTAAGCCCTCCAAAGAGGATTGGTTTGACCCCTGATGAGACCTAGATGCTATATGGTTAACAACTGAAGGGAGCTTTCCTTTCGAGTTCATAAAAGAGCTTCTACAGGAGGTTCTCAAAGTTCTGATTACATCTGAAGAAGGATTTGAAGATTCTTTTGAAGAATTCCTCAGCATCAACTTGGAAGTGTTGACTGGTGCTAATCTCTCACTAGGCTTCAGGATTCTTGGACAGATAGCCACAACAGAGAGGGTCAGTAGCAGCTTGTGTGCCAGGTGTAATGGGGCTGCGCACACCAGATCGGTTGCCATGCGTAACCTGTCCATCAGCAGCCACCGATACAGGTACATGATGTCACATTCACAAACCCACAGGTTATTAGCCAGCTCCACAGAGCGGAGATGGGGTAGGCCATCAAAAGCATGCTCAGGCACTGAGCGCAAGCAGTTGTGGTTGATCTTCAGGACCTGAAGGTTGACCAACACAGAAAGCGAAGGCAAATCCAATGTCGAAATGCAGTTGGCAGACACGTCCAGGTGTGTTAGCGAACCTGGAAGGTGTGACGGCAGACTTAACAACTGGTTCCCCTTCAGAGACAGCATCCTTAATCGTGCCAGTCTCAATAGTGCCCCGGGCTGGATGGCCCGAATGCGGTTGTCTTCCAGGTCCAACCGTGTAAGATTCCCAAGGTTCCTTAGATCCCCAGCTGTGATGAATGTAATGCGGTTCTCCTGGAGCTGCAGACTTTCCAGGCTCGAGGGAAGGCCACGGGGGAAGCGATCCAACCGGTTGTAGCCGAGGCTTAACTCCTGCAGGCTGGAGTACCGCCACAGGACATTGTCTACATTGCACAGGTGGTTTCGCGCTACAGACAAAGCTGAGGTGGTGAGGGGGACGGAGCGAGGGAGGACATGGAGGCCCAATGACTCACACAGGATCAGAACACCTGGGCGAGGACAGCAGCACCCTGGAGGGCATGAGAATAGGAGCGGGAGGGAGGTGATAAGACAGTAGAACAAGAGCAAAAGAACAAGAGGGAGGCGAAGGCGCATGGCTCACTGACAGGAAAGTGGGGAAAACAGAATAGAGAGGAAAGAGTTTATCACATCTGTAAGCCATAAACTGTATTTAATTAAATTATTTGTTGAATTTTAGTTAAAAGAAGGGATATAACTTGCCAAAAAGATTCTCAACAAAACAGTAGGAACAAGAGAGATGTCACAGTGAGTAGGAAAATGACATTCCATATCAATTAACAAAAAATCAGTGATTCAGCCTGGTTGTTTTAAATTCTTGCCAGTTTCCTATAAAATACAGATGCTCTATAAAAATGAATAAAATAAATTAAAGACAAAAAACAGATGCTCAACACAGCCAATACAGGTGTCACAGGTTCACAGCTACTCACCACTCACTCACCATCCTCATGCTCTCCTAGTTCCTGTTTCTCAAACAGGACAAGGCTCACAGTCCACTAATGAAACCATTCATCTCTCCGTCATCACTCTCCCTCTTCAGCAAGTTTCCAGAAACTGCACGGCTCTGTGTTCAGACAATTCCAGGCAACGGCCCATCAAACTTTAATGGCAGTCTTAAGGTGTTGCCTTACCTATTTTGTGTCTTCTTCACCATGAGCCATCTGTGTGATCCTGCTGCTTTCACTACCACTAGGAAAGCCCAGTATGTGCAGGATTTAAAATTCAGAATTGCACCTTTATCCAAAACAAATGGCTAAATCATGCTTTGAGGATCACCAATAGTCCAAGGTTTTTGATTCAGTCATTAGGGCAATCTTCTAAGGAAGGCCATATGTAAGCTACGACATATTTGGTCACAAATTAATCAAGGCTTAGCCTTGCTAAGCCTTTGAGGAAGGGGTGGGTGCAAAAGGTAGACAGATTCCCAAAATAATTCAGCACCAAAGGTACAAAAGAAGGGGAACTTGAGCTGGCGGCCGAGGCCGTTTTAGGGGCTCCGGTTGCAGCGACTCTTTCGCTGGCTTACTCGAGAAGTCGCCATCATGTGGCATTGTGCCATTGCAATGGGGACTTTGTTTTCATTTATAAACCTCATTTGCATTTCCGCCGATTCTTATCTACAGGGAGTGTAGTTGTATGTAAACGGAGTAAATAATTCACTGATTGCTAATTTATTGCATTTATACAGTATAACGGTGCAGATTATGTGGAAGAGCTGATTGAATGGATTTTGCTTTTAAAATTTAAAAGCCACATTGATCATGCTTGGACCGAAGTCAAAAAGAATGACAACAAATGACAGCAAGGGGGCCACATTTCACTTGAGAGGACATACACATTTTAATTTATTGCCCAAACCACCATCAGTTAAAACATTTAGAAAGAAGACTGGGAAACTGAGAGAGCCAAACTGTGAGTGTATTATTTTTAGTTCAAGGCCAAATCTAAGAGACCTGACTCGGACCTATTTTCAGAACAGCACGGAACTGCGGCTCTTGTAATGGCCTTTTGAAATATTGATTGGATTTTGTATAGCAGACTGTATGTGACAATAGGGCCCTTTCTGTGGCATTGCTTCAGCCAGAACAGTTCTGAGACACCTAACAGTGCCAAGACTTTCCTAACTGCACATCTATGGCTGGTTGACATGAAAAGCTCATGTATTCCAGCCCATTATTGTATTTTGGTATATTGTTAAAATGCATTGACGACTGGTTTTTATATTAGATTAGAAGCTAAAATCTAACATCTGTCAATAGGGTTAAGCGATGCATAACGTTATAATCATAAGGTCTCATCGATGGCATAATAAGAATGATGCGGGGCGAGCTATTATACACACACACACATAGACACACTAACAGTTTAGTTTAAGTGTTTCAATTTGTAATGGGTTCAAGTTGTGTTTTCTCAAAATACCAAATAACAAACATGGTATGCAGGAAAGTTGCAATCCTTCAGCTTGAAAACGTGTCATTTGTGCTTTGATTTTAATTACTGCTTAGTATACTGTATCTATATTTAGTTTCTCCTCCAAAGGCATTTTGGGTTAAAACAAAAATCCACCATGTTTACATTCATTACACCTCCGACTGCATTTCAGTCACTGCTGCTGGATGACGTGTCACAGATGTCTCAGCAAAGTGGGCTGAAAAATCTCAGCCCAAATGGAGATCACAGCTTATAAGTGTTTTACTTTAGGCCGCATCAATGAGAAAAGAAATCGGCCCTAGCCACGCTTCTTCCAACCATTCTATGTATTTTACTTATTTACGATACTTACTTACGATAATAAGAAGGCTCTGATAGCTGATTCATTCCAGCCAGCCATATTAAATTGTATGAAGTGTTTTATCCATCCATCGATCCATCTTCTATACCACTTATCCTTCAGGGTCACGGTGAACCTGGAGCTTATCCCAGGGAGCATGGAGCACAAGGTGGTGTACACCCTGGACATGGTGCCAATCCATTGCAGGGCACAATCACATACACATTCAAACACTACAGACACTTTGGACATGTCAATCAGCCTACCATGCTGGAGGAGGAAACCGGAGTACCTGGAGGAAACCCTCGCAGCGCAGGGCCGTGGTACGAATCGAACCCCCAACCCTGGAGGTGTGAGGGAAACGTGCTAACCCCTAAGCCACCGTGTGCTCTGTAGTGTTTGATTTAGTTAGATGTTAGAGTGGTCAGTGGTCATTTGTGCTGTTTTACACAATAAAGACGCAAAGTGCATCACAGCTGCCAAAGTTATTTAATGTAACATGTATTGCAAAGTATACTTATAACTGAAATAATAGATATAACTTAAACAGTTGCCAAAAGCCACTTAACAAGACAATACAATTATTGAACACACTAAATATTCAATGAAAAGGCACGGAGAAAAACAAGTGGACAATGACTCTGTTTACACCTGGAGAGATTATGTGTCTTGGGTATTAGGGTCATATCCGGATAGGGTTTAGCCACATAAATACGAAAGTGTAAACAGACCCAAGGCATTTTATATCCTTGAGGTCTAAGATTCATTTAAACTAGAAAAATGTTCAACAACACACACACCCACACACAGTAAGTTGTGTCCAAATGCACATGGTTTCTGACTGCTGAAATCAGCTCTTTTTTTTATCTTTAGCAATTTAAACAAAAACAAGATGCACCACAAAAGTGACAATAGTGACTGAATATAATGGACTTTTTTTTTTTTGCATATTAATGATTTCATATGAATGAAACTCAAGGTCAAGTTCTTCTTTTTCAAGTCACATAACTTATAAACTTAAAGGCAAAGCACACATTTAGAAGCATATCAGCCTTAAAATAATTACACTGCTAAAGACTAGTTATACCACAGTATTGTTGATTTCTTGAATTTGATTGGTCAGAAGATGTTGATTAATATAACAGCAAATCACAGGTTTATATTAATGCACTCGTTCAAATACATTGTTGCTTCTATAGTAGCAACTAATTCACAAGGACTTCTATAGCGGATACTGCACATAAGACTAAAAATAAAATAAAAAAATTTCAAAACCCCACACATTTATTTAACGAAGAAAAATGTTTAATGATTGATATGACGAGGTTCACTATAAGGAGACTTTTGCTTGACATTTTTGGAAGGAGTCTCCAGTATCAGCACTTTTTAACAGTCAGAGGTATAACTTTAGAACAGGTGACTTTGTGGTTTCTCAGTAAAGTGAAAAGCCAAAATTTTTTATAGAGAAAATAGAGAACAGAGAGAAAAACAGAGGGAAACATGGTTTATAGTTATAATGGAATGGATAAAAGAAACTAACTTGCTTCATGAATGTTCCAAAACATTAAATTGGTAAAAAAAAAAAAAAATACAATGCGTGGTTGATTCTTTTCTTTTTTAAAACTTCTATTGTAATAAGAGGAATACAACACTTGGGGACCTGTTATTATTTGAAAAAAATAATAATAACTTTGATGTGATAAAAGTAGCTCGTGCGCATCACACTACCCCGTCGTTGGTTGTTTTCCCATACCAGCACACCCCTAAGTGTTTTATTCCTTATGTAATACTCCACATTGGGTTTGGTAATGAACACCTCAGACAGCAAATGATTTCCAAAATAATAAACGTAAGACTACTTTGGACCTGAATATTAAAAGTAAGCATTACTGTCATTTACACTGTTTGGTGATATACATTTCAAGGTATTTGACAAATATCTCAGAAATTTGAAATACAAAGAATTAACTGCAATGGAGCCAGAGAACAATCATTATCACTAGCATGATGATGAATACACTATTAAGCAGAGAACATTTTCAATAATAGAAAGGCTGTAGCCACAGTTTTGTCAAATCTAGGTATAGCATTGAATAAGTTGGTGTATAAAAGATTAATGTTATCCCCTTTAAATTCAACTCAATAAATTGCTTGGTACAAGGTTGAATAACTAACATCCCAGAAGCAGAAGGTCCTTTATCTGTATCTCCAGCCAATGAATTAGTGAAAATTATTTATTTCCAGCAACGAATCCAAATCCACAAGTTCTTTTAAGAGAGGCATTCCTCAACAACTTTTTTCTCGTTTTCCCATTTTCTCAGTGCGAGGCTTGGTTTGCTTTCCTCAGGTGGCAAGTGCACACAGGTGCCTGGCCATTACCTGCTGTGGACGTGCTTGGCTTGGGTTCCTCCTTCTTCTTCTTTTCTTCTTCCTTCTGCACCTCTACTTCCTCCACATCTTCAGATTTCTGTACCTCCTTTGGTTTTGGTCTAGGATCTTTGCCGTCCTTATCACCCACTAGAGCTTTAGATGGTGCACGCAGGTAGCTCGTGGTGGCATTGTAGGGCTCCATCAGGCCTTGCTCCGCCCCTTTGCTTGGTACAGCCATGTACTTCCTGGGTGCATGTTTCTTGGGTGGATAGTAGGCCTCGAGTTTGCGCTTGTGGCTCATGGCTGAGGCACAACAGGCAATGAAAATTATGACAATGAGCAGCGACATCACTACGATGATGAGGAGCATATTGTCACGCAGGAAGTCCACTACATCGTGAAACAGGAAGTGCTTGATGCGGATGAAGGTGGTGGTGATGCTAAGTATAGGTGTGGGTGAGGGTGGGGGTATGTGGGTGGCTCGTGATGTTGGGAAAATCAATTCCTGTTCATCTCCACTGCCCTCCATGGACATGTTAAAAGGGAACGCCATAGTAGAGCAGCTCCAGCTCCAAAAGGCAAAGAGGAGCACAAAGGCTAGACGTGGACACATGGACGGCATGCTAACGTTACACCTGAAAGAAGAAAAAGGCATTGAATCAAGGATATATTAGCTACATTTGAAAATGGCATTATTAGGTTCACAACCATCCCCCATCCCCCAATTAATTAATAAAATGTATTTGATTTCCACGTATTAAATGATATATGATTTTTCTTTCCGTGGCCTTAAACATGGTCAAGCCCAACAAACAAGATTCCTACCACACTTTATCTGGTTCCAGCATCACAAAGATTGTTTTAAGTGCCAAATCTGTCTTTCTGTATGCTCTTTGTAAACAGTGGACGCAGAATAAAAATCAGTAGATACATATCGTTTGTTAGAAGATATCTGCCATTCTCTGAAAATGGGAAGCGTAAGCAAAGCTTTGTGGTTTCTCTGCTTCCTCTCTGTCTTTATCGACCAATGTTTGACTTTTTCGATTAGAGAAATTATTGGACAGAGATAATATCTCAAAATGTAATGATACAACTGCGGAAATGTTCAGTTACTACTAAGATGCGTTTAAAAGTCATATTTACTTTGCGGAATTAAGTTATGAGTACAAAGCACTGAAGACCTCGATCTGATCGATTTACTTCAATTGTTTGTGAAATTTCAAGTAAGCACAACTCAACACAACTTTTAATTACTCACATAATAGTATCTTAAACCTAGACCCTGCCTTCTTTTGCTTCTTTTTTTCCCAATTTCTCCTCAACTTTTTCACTTTCATTTAACTTCAATTTAGCTAATTAACAAATAGTGAACAATATAGGCCAGAGATATTCAAATAAAATTTGTAACCGTCCAGTTTAAAGCACAGGATAAAGCACTGGAGTGAGTGAGCGTGAACGAGTGAACGAGTGAGGTCTTTTAATTTTAACTTGCTTTATATACAAAAGTGCATTTCCAAATACAGTCATTAGTTCTTATTTAGTTCTTTAAATGTAACTTCAAAAATCCCATTACATGTCCTACAGCCTTTGTGTGGGCCATATCTCCTAATTATTGGTATTTGCAATATGATCTTAACCATTGTGAGTCACAGGAAGTGGAAAGAATCATCTAAAATCTGTTTATCTGCATCTGAGAGTAACATCCCAACAGCATATGGGCTCAACATGAAATAATTATTTTGTTTGTTTATTTCTTAAGCTCAGTAGGATTTATCAGTGCCACTTTTGATTATTTAAGGAAACCGATGTTCCTTGTATAAATATTCACCCCATTGAACATTCCTACATTTTGTAGTGTTACAACCTGGAATGGAACTGCACTTAACTGGGATTTTCTTTACATTTCGTTCACACTATATGTTTAACATTTTAAGGTGCAACATTTTATTGTGGCAACAACAGGCATTTGATGGTTGCAAATTGTAAGTAGAACCACCTTTGTCTACACTTATAGTTGTCTTCTGAGATGTGTCTCTATGAGCTTTGCACATCTGTGTCCTGATATATTTGTCCATTCTTCTGTGCAAAACTGCCCAAGCTCTGTCAGATTGCATAGAGATTATGGATGAATGGCAATTTTCAGACTTGCCAGAGATTGTCAATCAAATTGAGGTCTGGGCTTTGACTGGACCATTCTAACACATGCAGGTTCTTGGTTTGGAACCCTTCCGGTTTAGCACTGCTATGTTTAGAATCGTTGCCCAACTAGAAGGTGAACCAGAGCCGCAGTCTCTTACACACTGAAACAGGTTTGCTAGTAGGATTCCCAGTCCCTGTTCTTGAACAGCATTCCCCACAACATGATGCTACCTCGTCCATGCTTCACTGTGGGTATGGTTTCCACAGGTGATAAGCAGTGCTGGGGTTCTGTAAAACATAGCCCCCGACCCCCACCCAAAAAAAAATAAACACAGAACCTTTTCCCACATGTTTACTGAGTCTCCAACATGACTTTTGGCAAACTCCAAATGGAACTTCATATTGGCTCTTTTCAGTAACAGCTTTCATCTCACCTCTTCGGTTAATGGATGTCCTGTGAAAGGCTTCTCACACCTAGGCTGTGGATCTCTCCAGTTCCTCCAGAGTTACAGTGGGGGGAAAAAGTATTTGATCCCCTGCTGATTTTGTACGTTTACCCACTGACAAATAAATGATCAGTCTATAATTTTAATGGTAGGCTTATTTGAACAGTGAGAGACAAAATAACAAACAAAAAAATCCAGAAAAACGCATCTCAAAAATGTTATAAATTGATTTGCATTTTAATGAGGGGAAATATGTATTTGACCCCTCTCTCAAAACATGACTTAGTACTGTAATTTCTTTTCATTTTCAATGCCCTGGCTGAGGAAGGAGGTTCTCACCAAAGATTTGATGTTGCCGAGTGGGCCCGTCCATCGTCCCTTTGATGCGCGTGAAGTTATCCTGTCCCCTTAGCAGAAAAACACCCTCAAAGCATAATGTTTAAACTTCCATGTTTGATGGTGGGGATGGTGTTATTGGGGTCATAGGCAACATTCCTCCTAACCAAAAGCGGCAGGGTTGAGTCGATGCCAAAGAACTCCATTTTGGTCTCATCTGACCACCAGAGGACAACTGGGTGAAAGTGTTGTGGTCAGATGAGAGCAAAAATGGAGCTTCCTGGCAATCAACTCAACTCACCCGTGTTTGGAGGAGGAGGGAATGCTGCCTATGACCCACAAACACCATCCCCACCGTGGAATATGGAGGTGGAAACTTGTTTTGGGGTGTTTTTCTGCTAAGAGTACAGGTTAACTTCACCGCATCAAGGGACTATGGACGGGGCCAGTACCATCATAATCTTTGGTGAGAACCTCCTCAGCCAGAGGCAAAAATGAAAAGTAATTACTAAGTCATAACCAAGTACTAAGTCATGTTTTGCAGAGGGTCAAATATTTATTTTCCTCATTAAAATGCAAATCAATTTAAACGACTTGACATGCGTTCTGTGTTGTTATTTTGTGCCTCTGCGTTTCAAATAAACCTACCATTAAAATTATAGACTGATCAGTTCTTTGTCAGTGGGCAAACGTACAAAATCAGCAGGGGATCAAATACTTTTTCCCCCCACTGTACCCATGGACTCTAGGTTGCTCTTCTGACTAATGCCCTCCTCACCAAGACTTTTGTTGGACACCAACCTACTTAAGGCATAATCATGTAGTGCCATATTCTTTCCAAATTTAATAATCGATTTGATTGTACTCTGTAGGATGTTCAAATGTTGTTGTTTTTTTGTTTGTTTGTTTTTATAACCAAACCCTGATTGATACTTTACCATCACTTTGTCCAAGACGTGTTTTGATAGCTCCTTGTTCTTCATGATGATGTTTGCCTATGGGGCCTTTCAGGAATAGATGGATTAACACTGAGATCCATAAAAAAATTTTTTCATTATTTAGCAAATTATATTAATATTTCCTGCACTTCAATATAATATTTTGTTTAGGTCCATGACAATAAAATCCCAAATACATCCATTTTGGTTCCAGGTTGTAAAAATTCTGTAGAATGTAGGAAAGTTCAAAGGAGTGAATACTTACGCAAGGCACTGTAAATCAATTATTTGGATAAAGCTTCCTATTACCATTTCCTATTGAGAAAAATAATATAAAGGAGTTAAAAATATGGCACTATGACAATAAAAACTATGAAAATAAAATATTCAGGTTTTTCCCCCTCATCACTCTATTTTAGTTATTGCAGGCCATTACTTATTTGGGGTGGAGATGGAGCAAGTCAAGGCCTGGTTTGTAATTTTTTCCCCTGACTGCTACCACACGCTCACCACACTAAAGGGAGTGAGTCAGACGAACAGACAGACAGATAAATAGATAAACAGATTCATCTGTAAATGGTGTAGATGGTGTAGAGTAGTACACAGTTTTTAGGGAGAGAACTGGGAGACAACAAGTCATTTCATATAATTTTACACATCATAAAATGACTGTGCAAGCAAAATGCTTCTAAAACTGTAGGCGGTTCAGCAAAATATAATATGTGGGGTCTGGAAAGTTTGAGTGATTTTTTTTCGCTTTTCTTTGTTATGACTTGTTTTTCATTTCCTTTTCAGACAGAGAGCGAGACAGCTGGACAAAGAAAAAGAGAGAGAGAGAAAGAGAGAGAGAGAGAACACACAGTGCGGGAGACTTTTGCCTTCAGCCTGTATTTTCATGCTATTTTAGTTCAGCTACAATAAACCAGCCCATAGGAACTATTTCTGATCTCCAACCAACCTCTCGTCCAACCACAGCATGCTGTAAAAAACTCAGTGCAGCTGCTGTATTGTTTTTAATGAACAAATCCCAGTCCATGTTTTCTGTATATGCTTAACATGTGTATACTGATATAGTGCATGCATTACTGACAGTATTTGAATAATAACAACAAGCTCTCAGTTACAATTGAAGTGCAGTTTCAGGCTTGCTGAAAAGAGGACGCCTAACTACTCAGGTCAAACCATAGACCATAGAGTGTGGTTTAGAGACTCAGACCAATAATACATGAATAAAACAAATACGAAAGTGGGAGCAACGTTTACTGAGACCTTATATATAACTATACATGCTGATTTCTGAAATCACTATCTAGATTTCTTGTCCATTAATTAGCCATAAAGACCATGTAAGATGTAAACCAGATCCTAATGAGAGGTTTGGTGTGCGCTCCTGGATCTAATTTGTGGGTGTCTCCTGCATGTTGAATGCAGCACAGTCCAAAACTGGAGAAACGAACTGAGCTAAATTACATGCTGAAATTTTCAGCTCTGTCATTCCAGTCCAGTCTGAGTGTGGGGCATGGGGCACGGTTTAGAAAGGAGATGAAGACCTAATCTTCTTCAAAGCGCAAGATGAAGTACATTTGAAATTTCAGTTGCATAGATTTGTGAAATGTCCTTTGAAAATCTCTGTACAAGTATTGAACCAAGAGAATGATCATTCTACAGGTGTCTTAAATGAAAAGAATCAATATTTCACAAGAGACCTAACCCCAGAGAATTATTGTTCTGCAGGAGAGTTCACCTAAGCAAAATACCCCAGAAAGACATAAATCTACAAGTAAGTTAACTCATGAGAATGATCATTCTGGTGAGTTAACCAAAAGAGAATTAACAGAGGTAAAATATTGTTGAACATCATTCAAGAAATAAAATAAAATCAAAGTTCTTCAAGTAAGTAAACTCATTCGACAAGTGAGTCAACTCCAAATCCAAATGAGTTAACTCAGATTTCTTGTGTTTTTAATCAGTGGGATACCAATCCAAAAGGTGAGAGTGAGTGAGCACCCTGTTTTATTTAAAGAACAAGGATCTATAAAAGTCTGATCTTCACCACATGTTTGTGGAAGTCGTGGCACAAACAAAGGAGATTTCTGAAGAGCTCAGAAAAAAAGTTCTTGATCCACCAATCCATAGTCAGACAGATTGTGTACAAATAGAGGAAATTCAAGGCCATTGTTACGCTCTACAGGAGTGATCGACCAACAAGGATCACTCAAAGAGCAAGACGTGTAATAGTCCGCAAGTTCACAAAGGAATCCAGGGTAACTTCTAAGCAATGAAAGGCCTCTCTCATTGTGGCTAATGTTAATGTTCATTAGTCCATCATCAAGAGAACACTAAACAACAATGTTGTGCATGGCAGGATTGCAAGGAGAAAGCCACTGCTCTCCAAAATGAACATTGCTGTTCTTCTGCAGTTTGCTAAAAATCATGTGGACAAACCAGAAGGCTGGTAGAAAAATGTTTTGTGGATAGATGAGAACAAAGTAGAATTTTTGGTTTAAATGAGAAGCATTATGTTTGGAGAAAGTAAAACTCTGCATTTCAGGATAAGGACCTTATCCGATCTGTGAAACATGGTGGTGGCAGTATCATGGTTTGGGTCTGTTTTGCTGCATCTGGGCCAGAACGACTCACTATCATTGATGGAACAATGAATTCTGAAGGATACCAGCGATTTCTAAAGGAAAATGTCAGGACATCTGTCTGTGATCTGAATCTCAAGAGAAAGTAGACAACGACCCTAAACACACGTCATTAAAAAAAAAGTTAAAAGAAGAATAAAGTTGATGTTTTGGAATGGCCAAGTCAAAGTCCTAACCTTAATCCAATAGAAATGTTGTGGACGAACCTGAAGCAAACAGTTTATGTGAGGAAACTCACCAACATCCCAGAGTTGAAGCTGATACTGTACTGAGAAATGAGCTAAAAGCCATTGTGCAGGACTGATCAACAGTTACCCCAAACGTTTAGTCGTAGTTATTGATGCACAAGGGGGTCACGTCCGTTTGAAAAGCAAAGCTTCACATACTTTTGACACTAACAGATATGTAATATTGGATAATTTTCCTCAATGACCAAGTAGAATATTTTTGTTCAGTAGGGTTCTCTTTATCTACTTTTAGGACCTCACTTTCGGTAAAATCTGATGAAGTAGGTCATATTTCTGCAGAAATGTAAAAAAAAAAAAAAAATTCTAAATGGTTCTTGTTCTATAATCAATGTTAAATGTAGTTTTACAGAACCCAACAGAGACAATCATTCTACTCATTATTACATACTTTATTATTATCTACTTAGTATTTGACCCAGAAGACCCAGGTATTGTTTTTACAAGTCATTAAACACAGGATAACAGCTACAAGGCAAAACACAGTTTATTTAAATGTAGGAACTGGAAGAATAAAGAAGTGCTGGCAATGTGCTACTTTTGTATTTACTGCAAGGATAGAAATGAACAAGTTTGAAATAAACTAAGAGTAAGAAGCACACATTAGCAAACTGTGAATGCAATTTAACTACTAATCCACAATAAAGGAGTTTTAAAGGAGTGAAAGTTAAAAGCAGTGTCCAGTATTTTTCTTCAAATAAACTGTGTAACGTTCTGAGATGTTTCCTGTATTTTTTATTTATTTATTTGCTTTTTAATTGCACTCTCTAGAGAAAAAGGTTTAAGAAAACCAAATGGCATTCGTTTGAAGAAGAAAAAGCACTTACTGATGGGCAGATGTTTTCTCTGTGGTTATCGGAGATCCCAGCGCTCAGTCCAGTACACAAGGAAATAAAGAGAAATGAAGAAAGGAGGATCGAAAGAAAGACAACTGAGGAAGACCAGCTGCCTCTGTGCAGCACTGAGAGTGGCACAGCAGCTTGTGTCTAAGTGTAGGTCCAGCCACTAAAAAAAAAATAATGAGTTAGAAAAAAAAGGACATTTTTGTTTGTGTGGTGAACATCTCCTTCCCTCCTTCCTTCTACTTTTCTCCTCCTCTCTCTGGAAAGATGGTATGGTGGGCTGGTTTTGCTCCTTATGGACAAGGCCCAGTAATGATAGCGTGCAAATTCAACGGATGAGTTCACACACATAGACGACTCAAGCTCTGATATCTTTTAATTTTCACAAAATCACAAAGACACACACACATTGTACAGAAATCTGTTTGTTTAGGAGGAATGAGAAATTGGATATTTATGCAATTTATTACATTGCAAGGTTTGGGTGAAGTAAATGGTAAATGTGCACTTATATAGCGCTTTTATCCAAAGCGCTTTACACTGTGTCTCATTCACCCATTCACACACACACACACTCACACACCAATGGTAGCAGAGCTGCCATGCAAGGCGCTAGCTTGCCATCGGGAGCAACGTGGGGTTCAGTGTCTTGCCCAAGGACACTTCGGCATGCGGAGTCACCCAGGCCAGGAATCGAACCGCCAACCCTACGATTAGTGGACAACCCACTCTACCACCTGTGCCAGATCCACCCCGCCCCGCCCCACAGTATCCATTACACACAGTAATTCATTCTTAATGCTAAACTCAAGTAACTGAAGTCACATTTAAAACATACCTTGTTTTGTTTTGCGAATGAACAATATGCACTAAATGCATGCTAAACTATTTAACTCTGAAATAAGTTAGTACCAGCAATGGACTGGTACCCTGTCCAGGGTGTACCCCGCCTTGTGCCTGATGCTCCCTGGGATAGGCTCCAGGTTCCCCGCGACCCTGAAGAAGGAGTAAAGGTAGAAGATGGATAAGTTAGTAATAAAACATAGGAAAATAATATAAGTGAAAATATCTTGCATATGGGCAAATTTGTCTGATTATGAAATTATTATAAAACAAATACAAGATTATTCCAATTGAGATCTGGGGAATTTGGAGGTCAAGTCAACATGGTCCAGTTCTGATGCTCCGTGGACAGGGGTTAGTTTTGGGCACTCTGATCGGTCTGCGGCTTCGAGGCCCATATCATCTTTTTTATCATAGCCAGTATTAACGTTTTCAGCAGTTTTTGCTACAGTAGCTCTTCTGTGGGATCGGACCAGACGGGCTAGCCTTCGCTCCCTGTGCACATCAGTGAGTCTTGGGCGCCTGTGACCCTGTCACCAGTTCCCCGGTTGTCCTTCCTTTTGACCACTTTTGGTAGGTACTAATCAGTGCATACCAAGAACACCCTACAAGACCTGGCGTTTTGGAGATGACCCAGGACCCGGGATGACCCGGTCATCCAGCCATCGCAGATTGGCTCTTGTCAGAGTCGCTCAGATCCTTACGCTTGCCAATTTTTCCTGCTTCCAACACATCAACTTTGAGAAGTGACAGTTCACTTGCTGCCTAAAATATCCCACGCCTTGACAGGTGCCATTGTAACGAGATAATCAACCTGTTACTTCCCCTGTTAGTAGTTTTAATGTTATTGCTGATCGATGTAGTTTTACCTCTGATACTGGAAGCTGCTTCCAAAAATGCTTTTTTTAGCCTGTTTAAGTGGAGCATCCACCATTCAAGTCCCTGTGATTAGCTGTTACTATAGAAACAATGACATGTTAGAATGAGCACAAAGCTGCTGTTGTAGAGAATGAATGGAGTATCTGATCAATTAATCAATACATGTAGTAATTATGTAACTTACTTGAACATGACACATGTCTTGTGCACTATACCCTGGATTCACTTTTAATAACTCAGCTTTTTACGTCTTAACTTCCTAGAAGAAGCACACAAACCTCAAATAACTAAAATGGATGTGCGTTGAACTCTTATTTTCCTTTTTACTTTGTACAGTAGGGGAAATAAGTATTGGACACGTCAACACTTTTTCCAGTAAATATATATTTCCAATGAGGCTATTCACATGAAATTTTCACCAGACATCAGCATTAACTCAAGAAACCCAGAAATATAAAGAATTCCCAACATTATCACACATAACTTTATTTATGATCTTTAAAGTGGAATGACACGGGGAAAAAAGTATTGAACACGCTAAGAAAAAGCAGTTCTCCAAGGCAAGCTAAGGTACCCCCTATTCATATCTGCTGGGTTAGTAAATTGATGGTCTATAAAAAGCTTTTTTGTTACCAAGGTGTCACACACGAAACATCCCACTATGGGTAAAAGCACTTATACTTATTTCCCACACTGTACAGTGTACATTGACTGGTCTGGACATGCAGCATATGCACTCTATATAAAATCCATACATCTCCTGGATTAAATGTAATATCGAATAATTAAAAAACTAAATATATTTTCAGTCTTTCAGGCCACTTGCTGAAGGCTCAGTTTGAAGTGCGATGTGGTGCGCACCTCCCATGGGTGAGGCTCTGTGGGCGCTGGGTGTAGCTCTTATTTCTGAACCTGGTTTCTGCTCTCTCGCTCTCTCTCTCATCAGGCTTTTGCGATTATAGACTCTTGGCCACAAACACACACATACACACACAGTTCATGTATGCACAAGTTTTAAAATAAACCTCCCATCTACAGGCCTACTGTAGAGCTTACATTAGACTACATATTATATATTGTATACATAAATGTACAGAGGACTGAAATCATTAGACGTCCTCTACACATCTTATCTTAAATTATATTTATTTATCTGCCAGATGAGCAGTTAATGTTCTTGGTCTTCATCTTCATCAAGGACCCAAAGAGTAATTTGAACTTACAATATTTTAAACACATGGAAACTCGGAAATAACGAACAAAATAAATGACTTTGTGTCATCTGTTAAAAAAAAAAATAATAAATACAATTTTTAAAAAGCTGAGACTTTAATTTGTGCTCGATGGCACCATGACATTTTGTCTGCTATCATATTAAATATAAAGAAATCTCTACAGAAAGCTCAACACATGAGCAATGCCAATAAGATAAAGGATTAAAAAGCACAAACATCCCTCCATGGGAGTAAATTACATAGATCAAGTTTTTAACCATACAAAACAATCAGTACAGGTACAACCATACATTCGGAACGTTCGATAGGTGTAAAGAAATGAAAATATTAGCGTGCTATACACTCAGACGTCACTTTAATAGGATAGTTTTAATACAATAACCTAATACATGTATACCGAAAAGGTCACGTACTCTTACAGTCCATTTAAATGCAGTATTTTGTGCACCACTGTTTACACAACTCAGGAGAATATTAACAAATGTACTGTAGATATAGCAATAAAGAAGACACAGCTCCAGGGTCTCTGGTTTGTTCCTAAGATCTGGTTATGGTTTCTGTGGACTTTCGTTTTGTTCTCCTCATGACTGCATGGGTTTCCTCTGACCTCCCATGAACATGATAGATTGGCTACTTTAAATTGCTCTAAAGTGTGAATGAGTGTGAGACACCCTGCGATGGACTGATGGATCAAGATGAAGCACTTATTAAAATAGATAGAATGTGTAAGTTAAAAGTGGCTGTTATTAGATACATCGGTCTTATGAAATGAGGCTGATGGTGCAAAGATGTGATGTTCTTATGTTTTGAGTCCAAAAGGGGGAATAAAGCGCTTAATGTATTAGCAAGAGTGCCTGCTCCTGTTGTCATCTCAGACCTACTTAACTGTTTTATATGAATGATTTAAAAAAAAAACACCTCACTTGTACATGGGACTGTTTCTTTAATCCCACTTTAGTTGGCTCCTGAAGAAATTCGGACCATTTTAACACTTAGTCCTGCAGGGAGTGTTTGTTTTTTTCCTGACGGAGTATATTATTTGGATTGTACCTGCTGGAAAGTTAGTTCTATTTCCCAATATATATAGGTATAAAAAAAATCATTGAAACTATAAAAGAATGCTAACCATGATAAAAATCTGAAGATAAATGAACGAAGAAGAAGAAACCATGCTAATGAACGGCGACCTGCTAGTGACTTTTATGTTGTGATCCTCGTCCTGATGCACTCCACCAATAGAAAGCTCAGAAACATGTCGCTTACACATGCATATAACAAACCAGAACCTGCACTGTTGTTTGGAAATTATGACTCATGAAAGAGACGACTGGAAACAGGAACACAAGTCTGCAAAATACATGAGTCAATTGACTTGTGAGTTACAAAAAAATAAATAATAAAATAAAAAAATACAGTGGATTACAACATATGAATGACTGTAAATGATATTTCAGCCTATTATGTACAGCCACTGAGAAGGAGCTTTCTTATAAACAGGACTATAAAAGAACATGTGTAGGGGTATTGATCAACCACACATTGCTTCAGAATGAAGGCATTCTGATGCGGTTTGGCTTGAAGGCCACAGTTCAAGGTTGCGCTCACTAGGCAGCTTTTCTGTCACACATTGATGCACAACTATGTTTAAATACGCACTTCCTCTTCCTCTTTTGTCAGCCTAAGCTCACACATTTCCTATGCAACCCCATTACAAACACAAATATTAGCATCTGTGCTGACAACCAGCTTCTGTTGGGCCTCCAGAGGAAACTAATGTCGATTTATTCATCAGTACACAACAAATTTGGCGTAGACAAAGTGCAGACATTTCTCACAGTTTGTTCTGGAGACTAAGTATTTTAGAAATGATTCAAGTTGTGCAAGTCTCTGGTTTTCTGTTTAACAGTAATATAATGGTAATAGCTTCACCACACACACACCTGACATCAGGAAGGAAGAATTAAGAGGGTGAGATCAACCCCATCTTCATCCGCAATGCAGACGCTTTATTGATTTGATTTTCCAGTCAGGTTTAAGATTTGCATATAAAAACGAACCTAATATCTATGCTACAGCTTCTGTATCATGCAGGAAACTGTTGAGGGTGAGGTCATCACCATCTTCATCCTCAGTGATGGGGATCAGTGCGCCATTGCTTTTAGGGTGCTTTGGTGTGGGAATGGGATGATCGGAATCATTCATGAGGGCAGATATGCAGACCATCTCAGTCTCGAGAAGCAGGCCCGCCCTGTGCCTGTATCTGCTGCCTGCCAACTTTGTGGCCAAGATGATGGTGGTCACGATGAAGATGGTCGCTAGAGCGCCGGTCAAACTGGCGATGGCAATCAGGCACCGACTCACGAGACCTTCCCTTTTTGGTTCGGCTGTAGGACAAACTTTGGTGCTATGTGGCTTAGTTGGTGTGTGATTCAGAGTGGTTCTTACTTCTGTGGTTGATGGAACCAATGGCTTGACCGTTGTTCTTGATCTTGAAGGTCCATCTGTGCTTACATGAGACGTCATCACTACAGTAGGGACAGGATTTGTGGCGTTCGCTCCATTTCTAGGTCCCACTGAGGCAGAAAATGTGGGAGCAGAGCTTGGCATCGTGGGGTCCGAACTGCCGTTTTTCTCAGGAAGTGAGGTTTGCGGAGGACTTTCAGTACCTGCCAAACTTCCGTTACCTGCTGACTTGGTGCTGTTTGTTTCAGTTCCGTCAATATTATAAAGGTTTCCAGAAGTTCCATTTCCCTGTGAATATTGGCTGTGGGCCGTTAATCAGATTTTTTTTTTTTTTTTTTTTTTTTTTTTTTTTTTTTTTTTTTTTTTTTTTTTTTTTTTTTTTTTTTTTTTTTTTTTTTTTTTTTTTTTTTTTTTTTCAAGTTGTATGTTCATCAATTTCAACAAATAGAGTTTACTTTATGTACTGTAGAAAAAGCAAGAAATAGATGATAAGATACACACACACATAACTTTCATCTATTATTTTTCAATTTTAAAAAAAAAAAAATTCACAGCCTTAGTATTTATTACAAAGTTCTTGCCTGCTAGAACAATGTCTTACCTGAGTCCCAAGGACGTTTGTAAACTTTAACCATATAGATCATTTCCGTAAATCAAATCAACAGTTTGATTTACCAAGTTACCAATGACCTATATATATATAAAAATCAAATAACAGAAGTGTCTGCTGTATATACACGCACTGAGCATAAATACCTGATGTTGGGTTGGCAGCATTTTTCCGGCTCAAATGGCTTGTATGGCTTCAAAAACTTCTCACCGTTTAATTCAAGTGCAGGAAGTTGCCTCAGTGTCAGACCAAGCTGAGGTTTCAAACTGTGACGCAAACATTATATGAGCAAATAGGAGGCAGCTTAAAGTGAACCAGTTTCAGCTGCAGTTCCCGAATCTAACAAGTTATGAGTAAATGACAGTGAGACCAGCTAATTATGCAACCATCAAGCTTCCTCCTTAAATGTAGACCACAATTTAGTCACAGATTATTTGATACATGAAGCAAAATTAATGGAGGAAAAAATAAATAATGAGGAGGCTATTTTTTTTTTAAAGATTTTATTGGGTTTATTCACTTTATGTTCCATTTAAAGTGAACAGGGAGACTTTGGAAACTATGGCTTCGTTTTCTTTTGCAGTTTGACAGAGGCAGCATTGGAATGAAAAGTGTAGTTATTTACAGAGCATTTCATGAAATCACATACGCCAAGCTTTGTAGTTTGAGCTTCTCATATACGTACAAAAATCCTTCGAGATCGCCACCTAGACTGTTACGACACCAAAACACGCATAAACACTCCAAATCATCCAGTTACAACCTTCATAAATCACAATTCCCACTTTTAGTCAAATGGTAATATTTGCATAATACTAACTGCGAACCAGTTTAGCATTTCACACAGGGGCAATGTTCTGTAGAGCCACACAATAGTTGAGTTCAGTGTTTTTCTTAGCTTAAAACTAATAACTCATTTGACTACAACCCTGAAACTGCTCTATGGAATAGTTTTGGAGGAATAAAACAACATTGTGTGCTGTAATTGGACCACAATCAATGACAGAGGTGTGTGAAGTGGACTTACTGTTATGACCCCAAAGCAATTTGGCGACAGGAGTTATTTTTATTTATTAAAAAATGACAAATGACCCTGTTTATGAAAATCAATAGCTTTTGACCAATCCGATTCGAGAAATCAACGGCGCTATGGTATAAAAAAAAAAAAAAAAACCTTTAACACAATTCTATATGAAGGACATGATTAATACAAACTACTACAAAAGGCAACAACACTAAATTGGGCTCAAACCCTAACATACTTGCCCTCCACATCATTCCATCCTTACACCAATCTACCAATTCAGACTCAATTTTACCAGAAAAATCTTTCCATCGTTCCATACATGCATCTTCCATAAGAACCTAGCTAACATATCAAAAATGGCACGTCTACTTTTTTCCCCCTGAACCACACCTCTACTAGCTCACTTCCCTCGTTGGTTCCCCATTAGCACATGTAAATAAAGCTCTCTACGCAACAAAATCCCATCTAAAATCTTTTTTTTTTTTTAATATCTAAAATGGTGTATGAATGGAGAGAAAGGTACAGTACGTTTCTTGTAGGTGGTGTGAGCAACAATAAAGAGGATGTAAAACACCTGCAAGCACCTCTCAGTTCCATAATGAAGAACAAAGACAAAAAAAAGGAAGTGTTAAGCATACAGGTTATTACACCAATTACAACAGTAACATTCTTAGGGCGCTTTCACAATTGCAATATTCCCTCCTTAACTGCCAGGATGTTTCTGGGTGGTTGTTTTTTTTGCAAACCAATCAGGTCACAAGTTGGGAAGTGACTGAAAAATGATTTGTTATGTAGTTAATATGTTTTGAATGGAAAAGTTTTTATTGCCAATATTCCACTATAACGAACTAAAAGAGCTGGTCTATTTTTTGGGACATTCACTGGTATATGATATGATGTCTCACTTTAACTGTAGCTCAAGTTCAAATTCTCAGATTTTCTGCCTCTAAAGCTACAGCAAAGTCAAACACCGTCCACATTGTCAGAGTTACACCAGTCTTTATTTCATATTTATTCCCGATAACATGAACAACTCGAATCTAGAAGGCATGCTAGGCTAGTTATTTCACTGAGAACTGCTTAAATTTTAGTTATAGTCATGCTCTTCCGTATAGAGATGCTCTTCCTGCACTTTTTCTGAAAGGGAAAAAAAAACAACCCAAAAACGGCCAAGTGTGAAAGCACCGTTGTGTTCACCCTGACCCTGGTGCGCCTCACCCATCAAGCATGTTGTAATCTGAGTCAGACTTTGTTACTCTTCAGTTATAGTAGACCTATAGGATATAGAATATAGGATATAGTCTAGACGAACTTGAGTTACACCCTTACAAAAAGTTGGTTCTGCATGGCTAAGAGAGTAGGGCAGTCGCTTCCTGCGCAACGGAAACAGGAAGTGAAGAGTAGGGCATGGGTGTCAGTCTAGACCTATGCTGATATCACCCAGACAAACACCTTGAGGGACTAAACGTCTGAGATGATGGTCTTATGAGGTTAAATTTGAGGTTACTAACGTTAATACTTCAAATATCACTTCACCGAGTGTTTATCCAGCTTATTTAAGAGCCCTGCTCTAGAATCAGGCCATGTCTTTATAACAGAATTGATATGATGTAAAACGTAAACACTGAGAAGCCTGGAGAGAAAAAAAAACATGGAATATGATGTGGCATTTACTCTGGATTCTTCCTTCTGAGACTATTTAACTGAAGACACAAAACAAGACTTAGGAGGGAAACCCAGGAATGTATTTAGAAATTAGGGAGGGCAAAGAAAATCTTTATTGCATGCATTAAGGATAATGAGAGGATACCGTTTCTGGGAAAGAGCGAAGTGTCTGGAATGATGAGAAAAGTCAGACCTCAAAGACCGTATTCAGTGCTCATGGCCACTGGAATAACAATGCCGAACAGTTACACCACTATACAAACCATTTCCAAACAGCAAAAAAAAAAGCCAACCCCAAAATGCTCCAAATGTTCATAAAACTGTTTCAGTATGAAGATGTTGCTTTCCTCTGTCAATCTGTACATACAGCCTGCTTGGTTAAAATCACTTTCAAACATGAATTTTTAAATGGTCAGGTAAGTCAAAACAATCCCCTCACTTGCAATTCCCAGCCTATTGCAATGTCCCTCATTAGTACAAAATGGACTAAGTGTATTCATATTTATTAAAAAAAAAAAAAAAAAAAAAAAACCTTGGTCAAATACTGTCAAGGAGGCCCGTATACGAGCGTCCTCTAAAAATTTGGCAACAAAGATGAAGGGATGGTGAGGAATGCAATACTGATTTCAATATTTGAGCACACTCAATGCTTCACATTGGAATATTGGTCACGGTTCTTTTTTGACTATTAAAAAAAAAAAAAATAAGAAAGAAAAGAAAGAATGCTTAACACCTTTTGAAAAAGAAAAAAACCACCACGTAAAACACAAGTGCCACATTTGGAACAAGGTTTAGTAAAAAGATATTCTTGGCTTTTGAGAGAGACCTATGCTTATGTCATTTTGCAAATGGAACTGGTTCAAGGGGTTAGAAAAAGAGAATGAAAGAATGAAGAAGAAGAAAAAAAAAACGTTCATCTTGGAATGTTGGGCAGGTCTCAGACGGAACGAAGTCGCGGTGACTGGCAGCGACTAGTCCCGCCCACCTGGCCAGTAGAATTTCCTGAACAGTAGCTGGGGGAGGGGAAAAGGGTCCTTCAGACGTCCATCTGGGACAACTGCTCCTCGAGCTTGGCGATTCGCTTTTCCTGACTGCTCACCAGCTCTCGGAGGGATTTGATCTCTTTCAGCACCTCGTCCAATTTTGGCTCGCTTTTCTGTACAAACAATAAATAAATAAATAAATAAAGTTATTAAACACCTTATATGTTTAGCATACATGCATGCTAAGGTCATGTGACCCAAGACCACATAAAAGCAACAACATACGCTTATAATAAATGTTAAATGCGGTCTACATTCCCCGCTGAAAGTGCTGGAACGGATATTTGGGTTTGACCTCAAAAGATGAATATGAGATGAGTGTTTAGAATTTCAGCTTTCATTTCCTGGTGTTTATATCTATATGTATTAAATAACAAAAGATAGAACCATCTGCATCAGACCACCCAATTTTTTAAGCAAGCAAAAGTATAGGAACAGAGGAGTCGAAGTACATTAAAGCAACTGTTGATGATGTTCGTTTAATTTGGATGCGCTTCTCTGTAAACTGGCAGACAGAATGTTTCTGTAGACTTCTGAATTCATTCTGCTGCTATCATCATGAGTTATAATCATCAATAAAGATTAGTGAGACTGTTCCAGAAGCAGCCATGCAAGGCCAAGCCATGACCCTACCTCCACCATGTTTCACAGATAAGCTTGTATGTTACAGATCATGATTTAGATAATTTCTTGTGGTTTGCATCTTGTGGTATGGCCTCTATATTTCTGCACTCGACGTCATCTTCGTACAAAGGATTGCGATACCTTCACCCCTGCCCTGTGGAGTCGTCATTGACTGTTGTTTTGGGGGTTTTCTTCACAGCTCTCATAACGTTTGTAATCAGCTGTTATTGTTTTCCTTGTCAAACCATTCGGTGCCTGTTGCTCAGTACACCAGTGGTTTCTTTCTTTTTCAGGACATTCCAAATTGCTGTAGTTGCTATGCCCAATGCTTGCTTGATTTTCCTTCTTTTCTCAGCTTGCTTTTCTCCCATAGAAAGCTCTCTGATCTTCATGTTGGCTTATCGTTTTTTAACAACAAATGCAGTCTTCACAGGTTAAACTGAAGGCTAAAACCAAGAGATGTTCAGAGCTATTTCTTGTTTAAACAACCAATCTAACAGGACACACTTGGGTGGCAAGAAACGCCTGTCAGTCACATGCTCCAATAATTTTTGTTTTCCTAAAGTTTGCGTGGTCTGATTTAGATCAATCCATTCATTTTAACACATTATGGTTTATTTTGTATCATCAAGTTACACAGTGGTTTGTATCGTGGACGCTACACGGTAAAGTAAGGATAGTAACTTTTTCCTGTCATTACAGAGTTATGTGGGCGGAGTCATGTTTGCAGTGGCTGTGATGTGGATAATAAAACAGAAGGCTCAGTTGTGACGTGTGAAAAACTTCCTAAGGAAGATATACAGATAGAATCTAAACATTTATGAAAACCTAAATAATCGTTCTGTCCAATGGCAGCAAGTGCAGCACTCATGAGTGTCTGACGCAATAAATAAACCACGTGAAGACCTGGTTGTGTGTTACAAGCACAAATGTGAACCATAAAAGCTGATCAGAACAGACAATAGGGAGTGGGTTAAAAACAAAGAGGAATGAAGAGAGTGAAAAACGTACGACACTCGGGGCTGCGCTGGCCGTTTTGGTGGCAGGAGCAGCGGCGTTGTTCTCTGCATTCTTGCTGGGCTTGGGCTTGTTGTCCAGAATGTTTTTCTTGACCACCTTGAGGTCGCGGTTCTTGGCCGGGATGTAGCCGTCCTTGAGCGAGATCAGGATAGGTTCGCCATTTTTGCCGTCAAACCAGTCCTCGGCCTCGATGGCGCAGTCGGGCCCGGCTGTGTCCGGATACAGATCGTCCTGGAACAGGTCCGACTGAACGGAGAGGAAAAGTGTGAATTAGTTTAATACAATCATTTATACAATGCATTTTCAAAGCCCAAAGGCAAACCACAAAATGATGAAATATTTTAAAAAACAAGTACAACTCGATGCCAAAAGTGTCAATGGGGATGCTCCACCAGGTCCTTCCAGTTACTAATTTAATCTTAAAATAGCCTTAAAACAGGAATGATGCTATTTCAGACATCCTTTGTCCTTGCCGAGACTTTGAGTCTGCTAAGATCAGTTCCAAAATCTAGTCGCTTCATCTGCTGTTTGCAGTGATAATTCCATATAAATCCTACAAACATTCGATCTTGAGATATCACGTTAACAATAAATCTTGGATGGACACACAGACAGTCTGAAAACATAATGCCTCCACCACCTAGTGACAAATGCATACAAAAGTATGAGCAGACAAATCAGCAGACAGAACAAGTAGTTTAGGTTTTTTTGTTTGTTTGTTTTTTTTAAATACTAGTTGCCTGGTGAACAAGAAGGTATAGTAGTTTCGTGATCATCTCTCGTTCAACAGCATATTGACTTTTGTAAAGCAAATATTGCATTTATGTTTAAACAATATTAAATACCCTACACAGTGGTGAGATGACCCTCAAAAAGTATACGGATACCTAATCAATTACACCCATGTGTGCTTGTTGAACAACCCATTCCAGATTTACTCCCACCTTTGCTCTTATAATAACCCCCCCCTCTTCTGAGAAGGGTTTCCACTAGAATTTGGAGCGTGACTGCTGGGATTTGTGTTCATTCAGCTACAAGAGCATTAATGAGGTCAGGCACATATGTTGGGATGTTGAGGAGGTCTGTGGTGCAGTCGTTGTTCCAGTTCAACCCAAGGTGTTCAGTGGGGTTGATGGACACTCGAGTTTTTCCACACCAAATTAGGCAAATCATGTCTTCATGGAGCTCACTTTGTGCACAGGTTTGGGCCTCTTACGTCCAGTGAACTAAGGGAATTTGTAATAATACAATACATTATACAAGACTTTGTCGGAACAGTGCGAGGCCTACGTATGGGGTGTGATAGTCAGGTGTGCACATACCACATGGCCATATAGTGTGGAAAAACCAAGCAAAAGAAAATGCAATATAAAGCTCTTGTAACTTTCAGGAAAAACAAAGATGTAGAAAAATAAATAAACAAACACCAACATAACTAGCAATGTATCTCGCCATAGTTCCATTTTTAGCCAAGGCAGTTTGGTTTCTGGGCAACCACAACACTGGAGATTCTACCTGTGTGGTAATGAATTTATGATTTGTTCACCCTAGAAAAGGGAGCAAAATGTCCCAATGCTTAGACACTAGTATGGAAGAGACCTCTAAATCAAAGTCATAACAGTAAAACAGACCTTTTAGTGTTTTCACAATTATATCGTACCCAATTGAACTCAAGTCAAAGGAGTTCACTGAGTGAAAAGAAGTTAAAGTAGAAGTGTAAAGATTAGATTATGTTCATATCCTGTGCTTCAAGCAAGAAAAGATCATCCATGTCTACGTCCAGTGTTGAACGCTAAAGTACGCGTCATTCTGGGCTCTCAACATGACAATGTGTTTCTCTCAACATGCCGTTTGATTTTCTTCGCCCGAATCACTAACACCCAGAAACCTGTAACGAGCAGGTCAGTGACACTTGTGCACAACCGAAATAAAACGTGGTGCTGTAGTGTTTTCTTTCGATCGCACAGACCAGCTACAGTCAGTTACTGTACATCTACAAAGTACAACTCCGTGACAAAGCGACTACTGCCAGACGATCATTCAGCAGAACACGGCAGGAAGGACTCACCTTTCTTGGCACGGTCATGATGATGGGCTCACACTTCCTCTCGTGCAGCTTATAAAACCTGAAAAACACATACAGGTTATTAGTAAGACTTCAAAAGCAATGCAGGTCAACAAAGAGCTAAAAGAAATCCTTTTTTTTTTTAAGTGGGTAATGCAGGCATGTGCTGCCCCCTACAGGATGATCACAATTGTACACACACTCGCAAATCTGTCGAGTTAAGGTGTTATTTAACAAAGAAAAACAAGCTTTCTGTGGGTAAACATTTATGGAAGGAGTGTCCAGTGCCAGGTTGCTTTGGAACTAGTCGGGAAGCTTTAAGAATACGCTGCAGTCTTTAGGACAGCGGACTTAGTATCTCCTGGGGGTTTTTTTTCGGTAAGATGACAAGCTGTGGTTTTTTGTCTTATTAATATCAATAGAGAGCGAGAGACAGAGAGCAAGAGAGAGAGACAGAGAGCGAGAGCGAGAGAGAGACAGAGAGCGAGAGCGAGGGCGAGAGACAGAGAGCGAGAGCGAGAGACAGAGAGCGAGAGACAGAGAGCGAGAGACAGAGAGCGAGAGACAGAGAGCGAGAGACAGAGAGCGAGAGACAGAGAGCGAGAGGCGAGAGCCAGAGACGAAAGAGGCCGGTGAGACAGAGAGAGAGAGCAGAGCGAGCCAGAGACAGAGAGAGCGAGAGACAGAGGTTGTAGAGCTAGGAGGATAGAGCTTAGAGATAGAGAGAGCTTAGAGATAGAGAGTGAAGAGAGAGAGATAGAGAAAGGAGAGAGAGAGACAGAGAGCTTAGAGAGAGAGAGGAGATAGAGAGTGAGAGAGAGAGAGAGACAGAGAGCTTGAAGTGAGAGAGAGAGACAGAGAGCTGAGCTTAGAGAGAGAGACAGAGAGCGAAAGCGAGAGAGAGAGACAGACAGAGAGGAGGCTTAGAAACCAGAGCGAAAGCGAGAGAGAGACAGAGACCCGAGAGACACAGAAGCGAAGCCAGAGCAGAGAGCGCAGAGAGGAATGGCAGAGAGAGAGAAAGCGAGAGAGCAGTAGGCACAGGAGAGGCGAGAGAAAGCAAGAGACCCAGAGAGCGAGAAGCAGAGGGGGAGGGGGGGAGAGAGAGGGGAGAGGGGGGTTGTAGAGCGGCAAGAGCAGAGAGAGACACGAGAGCAGTGGACACAGGGCGAGAGAGCGTAGAGAGAGCGAGAGAGGCCGAGACACAGAGACGGGCCGCGGAGAGAGAGAGAGAGCGCGAGAGACAGAATTAGCGGAGAGAGAGACCTAGCAGAGAGGTAGACAGGAGAGACAGAGGGCGTGGATGAGACGCAGGAGGCGGAGACCAGAGAGCCAATGGTGAGGACAGAGAGAGCCAGACAGAGAGACGAGAGCCGAGAGAGAGACCACAGAGAGAGAGGGGGGGGGGGGGGGAGAGAGGAGAGAGAGGAAGCGAGAGAGAGAGCCAGCGGAGCAGAGAGAGGCCACAGAGGTCAGACACAGGAGAGAGAGAGGAGAAGAGAGACAGAGCCGTGAGAGACAGAGATGTAGGCAGAGAGGAGACAGGGAGAGTAGGGCAGGAGAGGAAGCAAAGAGAGGAGAGAAGAGAGTGAGAAGAGAGAGAGAGAAGAGAGGAGAGAAGAGAGGGGAAAGGAGAAGAGGAGGGAGAGAAGAGAGGGTGAGAGAAGAGAGGGAGAGAAGAGAGGGAGAGAGAAGAGAGGGTAGAGAAGAGAGGGTTAGAGATAGAGAGGGCTTAGGAGTTAGAAGAGAGAGAAGAGAGGAAGAGACACAGAGAGTAGAGAGAGAGAAGAGAGAGAGAGAGAGAAAAGAGAGTGAGAGAGAGAGAGAGAGAGAGAGAAAGAGAGTGAGAGAGAGAGCAGAGAGCGCAGAGAGAGAGCAGAGAGGAGAGAGAGAGCCAGAGAGCGCAGAGAGAGAGCCAGAGACCAGAGAGAGAGAAAGAGAGGAGAGAGAGAGAAAGAGAGCGTAGAGAGAGAAGAGAGGAGAGAGAGAGAGAAGAGAGAGAGAGTAGAAAGGAGAGAGAAGAGAGGAAAGGAGAGGGAGAGAGAAAGAGAGCTTAGTGAGAGAGAGAGAGAGAGCGAAGGAGAGAGAGCCAGAGAGCTTGAAAGGAGAGAGAGAGCCAGAGCGAGAGAGAGAGCCAGAGAGCTAGAGAGAGAGCAGAGAGGAGAGAGAGAGCAGAGAGGAGAGAGTAGGGGGGTGGAAGAGAGAGAGAGAAAGAGAGTGAGAGAAAGAGAGCCAGAGAGTTTGGAGAGAGAGGGAGATGAGAGGAGAGAGAGAGAGGAGAGAGAGAGAGAGAGGAGAGAGAGAGAGAGAGTTAGAGAGAGAGAGAGAGTTAGAGAGAGAGAGAGAGTTAGAGAGAGAGAGAGGAGAGAGGAAGAGAGAGGGAGAGAGAGAGAGAGAGTTAGAGAGAGAGAGAGAAGAGAGGAAGGAGAGAGAGAGAGAGAGGAAAGGAGAGAGAGAGCTGTGAGAGGGAAGGAGAGAGAGAGAGAGAGGAAGGAGAGAGAGTAGAGAGGAGAGAGAGAGAGAGCGAGAGAGAGAGAGAGAGGCAGAGAGAGAGAGAGAGCCTAGAGAGAAGAGCCAGAGAGCCAGAGAGAGAGCCAGAGAGCGAGAGAGAGAGAGCGAGAGAGAGCCAGAGAGCGAGAGAAAGCCAGAGAGCCACAGAGAGAGAGAGCCAGAAAGCCAAACAAACAACAAAAAGAAAAAGAAAAAGAAAAACAAAAGAGAGACAGAGCCGAGAGCGTTGAGAGCAGCCAGAGAGCGAGAGAGGAAAGAGCCAGAGAGCAGAGAGAGAGAGAGAGACAGAGAGTTAGAGAGCCAGAGAGCGAGGGGCAGAGACAGAGAGGGCGAGAGACAGAGAGGGCGAGGAGACAGAGGGGCGAGAGACAGAGAGGGCGGAGACAGAGAGGGCGAGGACAGAGAGGAAGCGAGAGACAGAGAGGGCGAGAGACAGAGAGAGAGCGCAGAGAGAGTGAAGCGAGAGACAGGAGAGCGAGAGACAGAGAGACCAGACAGAGAGAAGAGAGACAGAGAGAGAGAGAGACAGAGAGCCGAGAGAGAGAGAGACAGAGACGAGAGAGAGAGAGAGACAGAGAGAGAGAGAGACAGAGAGCGAGAGAGAGAGAGACAGAGAGCCAGAGAGAGAGAGACAGAGAGCGAGAGAGAGCAGAGAGCGAGAGAGAGCAGAGAGCGAGAGAGAGAGACAGAGAGCGAGAGAGAGAGCAGAGAGCCGAGAGAGAGACAGAGAGCGAGAGAGAGAGCCAGAGAGCGGCAGAGAGAGACAGAGCGGAGAGAGAGAGAGACAGAGACGAGAGAGCCAGAGAGCGAGAGAGAGAGAGCAGAGAGACAGAGAGCGAGAGAGAGAGACAGAGAGCGAGAGAGAGAGACAGAGAGCGAGAGAGAGAGACAGAGAGCGAGAGAGAGAGAGAGAGAGAGAGAGAGAGCGAGAGAGCGAGAGAGAGAGCCAGAGAGCGAGAGAGAGAGACAGAGAGCGAGAGAGAGAGCCAGAGAGCGAGAGAGAGAGACAGAGAGCAGAGAGAGACAGAGAGAGAGAGAGAGAGAGAGACAGAGAGCGAGAGAGACAGGAGAGCAGAGAGAGAGAGACAGAGAGCGAGAGAGCCAGAGAGCGAGAGACAGAGAGAGAGAGAGAGACAGAGAGCGAGAGAGACAGAGACCAAAAGAAGAGACAAAAAAGCTGGTGAGAGTATGATTGTTATAGCAGGTATAATGCAAGTGATGACAAAGATACTTATGGTGGACATTCCATATCATTAAAACTAACTATAATAAATAATACATTTGAAAATAGTAACGGCTGGAAAACTGCGGAAATGAGAGGAATCATTTTTATTATTATTTATTTATTTTAAAAACAGTTCACTGTTATAGGAAAATAATTCATTTCATGGTAGTTGATTATTTGATTAGCTGTTTATTGTCCTGTGTGCCCTGTTGTGTTATTTCCCCTTATGTAATCACACTACTGTTACCAATAGTAAGAAAACTATTGGTGTTTGAAATTTGTAGAGCGGTGGGGAAAAACCCACAGTTTCCGTCTCACCTGGCGATTTCACACTTGTTGACGTCCAGGCCTCTCTTGGGCATGTAGCCCATGCCCCTCTGCGGCTCCTTGGTGGTAAACGTGTTGAGGTAATGCACGTATGGTGCCTCATCAGTGATCTCAAAGTAACGGATGCTGCTGTCACCCTGACAATAAAAAAACAACAACAACAAAAAAAACAGGAAACATAATAAACAAGTGCATGCTTCAGCATTTAGACAGTACACAAGGTGCTGATTAATCGCCCATGCCATATGCAAAATAATATGCAAAGTAATATCTTGCATTTTTTCCCAGTCTAATTAACTTCATGAGATGAAGGGCTGTTTCATAGCTTCATGAATGACTGTTTATAGCAGAAGTCATAATGTGCTCCGCAGACACAAATTCAACAACAAAAACACTACATGTGCAAAGAAAATAACCGTGGAGTAAATTAATGGAAAAGGAACAATAAAATGCCGTGACGCAGGAAGCTCTAGAAGCACGTGTACCTTTCCACACAGGTACACCACGTTGGTGTCGGGGTCATAGAACGGCAGGAGGACTCCGTTACTGGTGTCCATCTCATGGACTGAAATCGGCTCCTCCATGTTTTGCTGGTGTGAAGAAAAATTTTTTTTTAATATCTCTCTCTCATATTCATTCATATATATATATATATATATATATATATACATATACACACACACATATATATACACACATATATACACACATATATACACACACACACACACACTATTGTTAACTTTATTTTTATGTAAATAATGAAGCAGAAACAGACACTTATTATAATTCAGGACTTGGGTCTGTTACCAAGCAACCAACAACTGTGACGTGAACGTCCGATTAAAACGGAGAATGTTGAATAGTTAAACCACTCGCATGGTGACTGGTAATGCTCCGTGACACTTCTGTAACGTTGGTCGCAATTCTCGCTCTAACCGCATTACCGTATTTCGGGGAAGTCTGTAATTACTTATCGGTGATTTGTTGTTAAAGCACAGCACGTCATCTGGGTACTCCCAAAGTCTTTCCACCATCAACCATCACAGTTCTTCATCTCGTATCATTTAATAAACGCACTACACCGCGCTCTACAGCGGACGTGGCTATTGTTGCGTTCTTGTTGGCTTTCGAACACATTTTAAGTCAGGACACCAGTGGGGTGCGGATACTTCTGTAATAGCCTTTTCCTAGATAACGCACTTAGGGAACGTTTTTCTGTAAAAGCTAATTGTCCTAAACGAGGTCTTAAGTGAGATCGCCACAGTTACCAAACAGACAAGAGAGGATTCTAAATGTTAGGATTGTTCTGTAACGCACCCCCTGGTGTCTACGGTACATTCAGGACTTCTTTGTACGATATATTTATTAATTAAGCTTGCAGATCGTTTTATTTCTTGATTCATCTGTGTCTAATAAACAACAAAAACAACAACAACAGCAGCTGTATTTCTAGTAGATTAGTCAAATATGTGGCAGCTTTCTCCTTTGAATCTTGAATCCCCCCTCCCCCCCACTGCATCACTCAGTAATCCAACAGAGCCACATCCACATGTGACCTGCTCCATTTTGAGTTTTAGAGGCCACAGTACAGCTAAACCATCATCCTCAATTAAATTATTTAAAGCCTAATTTGGATAAATTACATATATTCACATAAAATGAGTTTGGGAACTAAACTTCGCTCTTTATTAACGTGGACAAAAGATACATTTCTGTAAAATGTGTCTGCGTGTGTGTGAACCGAGTTCTGTGTGCATGTGTGTCTGTGTGTGTGTGTGTATAAAGTACTGTACCGGGTTCCAGAGTGCGAGCTGCCTCTCGCTCATGCGGCTGAAGCCAGTGGTGAAAACGTTCCCATCAGACAGGAAGATTGCTCTTATGGGCCTCGCACCCTCATGGGCCTTATCCTTCTCCTGACACACACACACAAACACATGTACACACCTGTTATGCTGCGTATACACAGACAGGACTGCACACACTACATGCAGATGTGTGTGTGTGTGTGTGTGTGTGTGTGTGTGCGCATGTAGGGTATATATGTGTGTGTGATGTAGCAATTGTTTCTGCGCAACAGAGTTTGTACGTGTGTTTACCGCAATAATCTCCTCCTTGCGTGGGTCGATGACGCGCACTTTCTTGTCCTTGCAGGCGGTGCAGATGAGGCTGCCGTTGCGGTTCCAGCACGCGCTGAAGATGACGTCCGGGTGCATGTCCTCCAGCGTGATGAGCGCCTCGCCCGTGCCCACGTTCCAGATCATGATCGCGTTATCACAGCCTAAATTAAACAATTTAGGTGTCAGTGATCAGACTGAGTGTTTATTCATTTCCAGCCCTGACAGCAGTTCTAATACCGTATACATTTTTTTTAGATACAATAACAATTTACACAAGGATTTGAAATCCAATGAAATCCAGTAATAAGCAGAATTTTTCAATTGTGTTGTTATTTAACAATGGAAAATGCTGGAATGTTCAAGTTGCCTGTAAGGAACATTTATATCACCAGGTTCAGTGCTTCGTTTATTATTTTTTCATTTCTATTAGCATGGCTCTGACAGTACTGTCAGCTGTAATAATCACGTTTATATTAACATACTGGTTCCAACACAAGTCATTTCTATAGTCAGACACAGTGACTTGGTTAGTGGATGCTCTGGATTTTCGCTGAACTGTAAACGGACTGCTCTTTAACACACAAAAAATAAGTAAGCGGAAGCAAAGGAGCAGTTGAGCGGGTGGAGAGCGAGCGTGCCGTCACTCACCAGCACTGAGCAGAATGTTGCGGGCTGTCGGGTGCCAGGTGATGATGCCCACCCGTTTGGAGTGGCCCTCCAGCACCACCACGGGCTCCGACATGGAGGTCACCAAACCATTCTCGGGGATCTGCCACACCTGAAAAGAGACGAGCCAAAAATCAGACGAGATCCACGGTTTAATACAGCACGAGTACATGGATGTCATCAATCTTGCAATGGAAATTGATTGCAGAAAGTATGAGTAACAACTAGCTCCAAATAATTAGTAAATACACATAAAAACTAAGTAATGCTAAATAGTGAATAGCATTTAAAAAAAAGATGTAAAGTTCAGTAGTAGTAGTAATAACGAGAAATAAAAAACCATTTGTCTTAAAGCTGTAATAGTTATTTATTTTTTCGTTATTTGTACACAAACTGAAAGATAGGTGAGAACAAGATTAAAAAAAAAAAAAACGAACAAAAAAACAAAAACAAAAAAAACAAAAACAAGAAGAGGTTTACAAAGTCGTTGAGAAAACTTGTTTGGAAAACCGACTTCCGGTCCGGAATGCTAGTACGTGTTTGGATTGGCATCCTGTCTGTCATTTTATAGACACCTTTACGGGCCACAGTAGATCCTGGGTGCGTAGCTTCATGGACATGGACGGGAAATCATTCACATGCCAAACCCATAGAACCGTTAGAGACCTAATCTTGAAAAAAGGACTAAATCTTACCCAAGGTACTTCTAAACCAGAGTGATGAATCAGAAGTTTAGACCTTGCACCTGCATTATTGAGCCTTAAGGGGGAAGCAGAGTGCAAGTATCTGTGCTGATCAGTGCTCACAACACTGATTTAGGGCAGATTGTTTTCGGTTTATTAAGGTTAGTCACAAAGCCAGACCACAGATCAGCACTTTCAGTGCATAAATATTGCATAATCATGAAAGAAAATCTGATCTCATATCAGGGGTTAATCTCAGTTTGTTCCACCGATTTTTAATGCTCAGTGGTTAAATGGATGCCAATGAAACACCACCACCACTGCAGACTATATCTCTCCTTTCATGTTCTCTAAATAACTCTTAGTATCCATTTCACTATTTATTTCTATAATCCTTGCTTCGATCTTCCTCTCATCCTCACCATATCATGTCTATACCTCCCAGACACAGCCCTTACAGACATTCTCCAAGCATTAGGTCAGTCTCTGCAACCCCAGAACATCTCCCTTTCACCAAGCTTCACATTTCACTTAAAGATGTGGGAGAAAATCCCATTAAAATGTCAACTTTGGCTCCCAGCTTGAGAGTACGGATTAAATATTAGCAGACAGTTATAAATTCCAGTTCTAATTATGATGATCTTATGTTACACAGTGAAAGAATGGGGGAGACAGATGTGTATAGACTTCACACCTGCTGTCCCAAATCACTGTCTGGGGGCCTTCAAATGTTCCAGCTGTTTTGCTGCTGCATTTTTACAATACACTCTTAGACATTACAAGAAGAAACAAATAGAAAGATTGTAAAAAAATAAATAAATAAAAAATAACCAATGGAATACGGCAAGGGTGTAAGATAGAAGTGTATCCAGCCTGATCAGTGTTAAGTGTTGTAATTATAATATGTACAATATGTTTCAGTAGTTTAAAAATCTATATTTCTATAGGAGTATAATGTAGTACATAATGTAATAAAAATTAACATCTGAATTTCAGGATACATTCATCCCCATTTCTAACACTATAATTCCCTTCCAAACAACGGGTCTGTTCCAAACCACCAGTCTAGAGATGGGTCTGTTCCAAACTAGGGGCCTTTGGATAGGTCTGTTCCAAACTAGGGGCCTTTGGATAGGTCTGTTCCAAACTAGGGGCCTTTGGATAGGTCTGTTCCAAACTAGGGGCCTTTGGATAGGTCTGTTCCAAACTAGGGGCCTTTGAAGGTCTGTTCCAAAACTAGGGGCCTTTGGATAGGTCTGTTCCAAACTAGGGGCCTTTGGATAGGTCTGTTCCAAACTAGGGGCCTTTTGGATAGGTCTGTTCCAAACTAGGGGCCTTTGGATAGGTCTGTTCCAAACTAGGGGCCTTTGGATAGGTCTGTTCCAAACTAGGGGCCTTTGGATAGGTCTGTTCCAAACTAGGGGCCTTTGGATAGGTCTGTTCCAAACTAGGGGCCTTTGGATAGGTCTGTTCCAAACTAGGGGCCTTTGGATAGGTCTGTTCCAAACTAGGGGCCTTTGGATAGGTCTGTTCCAAACTAGGGGCCTTTGGATAGGTCTGTCCAAACTAGGGGCCTTTGGATAGGTCTGTTCCAAACTAGGCCGCTTGGATAGGTCTGTTCCAAACTAGGGGCCTTTGGATAGGTCTGTTCCAAACTAGGGGCCTTTGGATAGGTCTGTTCCAAACTAGGGGCCTTTGGATAGGTCTGTTCCAAACTAGGGGCCTTTGGATAGGTCTGTTCCAAACTAGGGGCCTTTGGATAGGTCTGTTCCAAACTAGGGGCCTTTGGATAGGTCTGTTCCAAACTAGGGGCCTTTGGATAGGTCTGTTCCAAACTAGGGGCCTTTGGATAGGTCTGTTCCAAACTAGGGGCCTTTGGATAGGTCTGTTCCAAACTAGGGGCCTTTGGATAGGTCTGTTCCAAACTAGGGGCCTTTGGATAGGTCTGTTCCAAACTAGGGGCCTTTGGATAGGTCTGTTCCAAACTAGGAGCCATCGCATGGGATCATTTCAAGCTATGGGTCTTTTTACCCCTTTTCCACACAATGTATTTGTCTTTATCTAAAACAATGGAAGTTTACAGTGGGTTTCTTCCATCTTTAAGGAATGATTGAAGTTTCTACTAAAATTGCACAAACAATAGCATTTCAAAAAGCCACATAGTTCAAGAGATTATTTCTGACAGATCAACATTTACTGTATGTTTTAAGTTCTTCGTGTGTACCTGCTCTAGAGAGAGCTTGAGTCGAGGGATAATAAGGTGTTTTTGCCTTTTCGGTGAAGTCTGGAACCTCCAGAAGCAAAGTGAGACCAATGCGGTATACCTCAAAATCACTGTGACTGATAAACATCGCGTGGGAGAGAAGGACCATCACAACCTGCTATACTCAAATGTCGAGGACAAGATTTAATACACAAGACCCTTGTATTAGCGAGCTAAGTGACCGAATCTCAACACAGTAGTGCATTAACCTGATCAGGTAGCTTGTTTATTTACAAAAAGGTTACTCTATACACTACCATATAACACTATAAAATTGTTCAATACATATTTTACATTCAAAATGTGCAGTAACATTATAATGTGTGTCACAAAGCTGTGATCAGACTGTCTGACGAGCAGGAGTTGCTCGTTTAATATAATGCTCAAGTTTACAATCCTACAAACACTGGCAACATTTTTAAATTCTCTGGCACATTAATCAAACGAAAGCAGGAAGTGAGGAACTGTACCGGCTCATCTGCTGCTATTTTAATGACTCATGCTTCCATTAATGCTAGAATAAATAAACTGAGTGGGTGGCACGTCTGCACGTTTGTGTTTTAGTTTCCCCAACATCTCTGAACTTGAAGAAAAGAAAAAGATAAAGGTGGAACAAGGATATTTGACTTAGTATTTTTTTTGTGCATGGTTAAAAATAATGGCCTCTGAATAGAAGACTGGATTGAAAATTTTGGTATATCATGCCAAAAGGATGTGGATTTAACACTGCATAAATAATAATAATAATCATCATCATACCATGACTGTGCAGTCCTCTGAGCCGCTGGCGATCACCTGATCGTTGTGAGGACACCAGTCGATGTCCAGCACTGGCCCTGTGTGTCCACATACCGTTGGGTAGGCCTTATCTATACGACCCGTCTACACAGAGAGAGAGAGAGAGAGAGAGAGAGAGAAGAGAGAGAGAGAATAAAGTATGATTGAGCACAATTTCAATTCACAGAATCCTATTCATGTCAGGCATGGCTAATATTTCCACAAATGTACAAGCATGCATGATTGTGAAAGAAAGTGGAGTTTTTGTTGTTTTTTAAATCAAGAGTGTTTTAAATGGCTTCATCAATAATGGCATAAACCTACTGAGAAATATTTATATACACTACAGTACATGCATGACTGGGCTTTCATCCAAGGGAGTGTTACTGCGTTTCCCCCCCCGAACATCCTAATAAATCTCTGACAGAAGGGAAACTCTTACACCCTGCTTTGGGTTTAAGTTAATCAACAAGCAGAAGATTTGTCAGCACACAAAAAAACCTCAACATAACATCTTTTATGATTGTAGCACTATGATGGATAGCTACATTTCCTCCATGTTTTCATTTTCATCCTCAGTTTTCAGTATTTGAATTACAGATAGCATTCCTGAGGCATGAGATCCAGCTCATATTTCTGCACAATTATTGTGAACTAGAGCTACAGCAGGGCATGCGTGAGGACGTGTACGTGTGTGAACACAGGACTTTCCTCAAATAAAAATATTTGTGTCAAATTATCTATATGGTACCAAGACCACGGAGGGGGAAAAAAAACGACAGAATGAATGGCGAGTGATATGAATGGTGTAAGCGGGTACATTCATGACAGAATTATTACTACACAACTGGACACCACTCAGGCTAATCATCTGCAGGCTAGCTAAGCTAGCTAGCAAGTCTTTTCTACCGACAGTTTAATGGCAAGGTAGAATTTTGCAGAAAAATGACCATTTCCCTCAGATGTGTTGGTAAATGACTAGGTAAAGACTCTGCATGTCTAAAATTACACTGGAATTACTGTGCGTTCAAGTCCAAGTCCTCCTAGGAAGTTCGTATACAACTTTACCGTTACATATTAAGTTGTATTTGTACAATGCTATTGTACTTTGTAAGACAATTTGCTTGTTTTATTGTAAATAATAATAATAATAATAATAATAATAAAACCTTCTAATAATTGCTCCATATACCAAACACATAATAAAATACATTTTCTGAGGTGAGTACACGTTCAATTTCACAAACGTAGCATTAACAACAGACGTAGCATCCACCGATTCCACCAGGTCTTCTTACTGACACGCCCCTAACTCGGAAACCTGGAGCTCAAAGATAATCCAGTAGTTTCCCCACTCGTAATTACGACTTTGTGGTGGTGTTCAACTCGTAAATACGATCTTCCGACATGACTTGAACGCACCGTTACACTTTAGCATTAACCGTTAACGTCCGTGAGCTCAGTCATATGACAACGATAGTCAATTAGTAATTATGTGCAGGCAAAATATACAAGTACATACAAGATCTATGTTGTTTAAATACTAGAACACTATACAAATGAGAACGTACCTAAACCTGACCGTTATGAAGTGCTGACACTGGAGACTCCTTTCAGAAAATTTTAAATAATCATGTTTTTCTTTGTTAAAGAACACATTTTTAGTAATCCTTTTATTATTACCCTTAGAACAAGCCCCAAACAATGAAGTCCCTGTTTCTACTACTACTGTTAGTTATTACTACAGAAAGTTATCAGTCGCTCCAGGAGTTCACGATTTTGAGATCAAAATCAAGTAAAGATCAAAAATCAAGCAAGTGCTGCAATACTCTGAGGAGCTACTACTTGGATTTTATTTTAAATTAATACAGATTTTCCTCGGGTTTGGGCCAAGGCACGTCACTGCAATGCGAAGCCCTCTTCGATTCACGTGTGTGGAACATGAGTACAGTTAAAAGGTCTCATTCGCCAACAAACATTGTTACGAAAGGAAAAAAAAAAAAGTAAGTAGTTTTCTAGAATTTTTTTAAATAAATAATAAAAAAATAAAACCTCCACAAATTGCATTGCAAATTACACAAAAAAAGCAGCTGCAGCAAAATAAACTTTTTTTCTTTTTTTCATATAAACCTATGATTTGAATTACAGCCTATTTTCAGAGCTGCTCAAAGCAGAATTCAAAAACACACTGGTATAACACAAAATGACATTTATTCTCCTGTTCAACAGCCAGCCCTGTGTCTATTATTTTCTAAGGCAAGATCTCACACACTTTCTCTCTCCCTCACGCTGAAATGCACTAAATGTAAATCAGTCTGAGCCTCTGTTGCCCAAAAACTGAAGACCAGATGACGTCAGAACCCTATGGGTGTGGTGGGTCATGACCTTCTAACCTTTAACCCTGTGTGCAAAAACACATGAGCAGGTGTGTGTCTGCTCCTTAGTGGACAGAGTCCACACCTCCTGCATAATGACATCACTAGGAATGCAACCAATCACAGCGCTATTTAAAACTCCATCATCTAGGAAATACAGCATCACAGACACACCCGCAAACAACCACACGTGAAAACATCTGATCGCAGGTTAACAGAAGAGAAACTACACAACAGATTTCAGAGCTGTACAGAGAACAATGTTTTTTATAGAGCAATGTCTTTCATATGTTCTGTACCACCCTGCAAAAAACCCAAACAAACGATAAACACAACTGCCTTAAAAAAAATAAAATAAAACACGATGTACCCCATCCCTTCCATAAATAAACATCTCCGTACAGAAAACGATTATACAAAATCATTTAAGTCCCTTTGAATGAGCTGTTACTATGGAAACGAGAACGTATTCAAACGGGAGCGTGAACATAAACCTGCTCTTCCCCTTGTGGCCAGAACGACCATCAGACCTGCTGTTAAAGAAAATCAATCTTTAGATCAAATCAGATTTGAGAATTGAACATTGAGCATTGCTGTAGAATAATGAAACTTCATGCCTGATGAGAAGCTTTTACAGTGAGAGAGACCGAGTAAGAGAAAGATTCATTCAGGTAAAATGAAGTTCAGGCAGAGAGCAGGAGGTCGTCACTCGCCAATTTCGCGGTCTGAAAACAGCAGAGAAATTCTTTACAGGCCGAGTTGTGAGGGGAGAAAAAACAAACATGACACCCCTATAGGAGTTCAAGATGAGAACGGTGCAGAGAGAAGTAAGGTGAGGCGAGGTAAAGGGACTCGACTCGCCAACAATGTTTCCACCCACAGAATTCAAAAGGAGAGCTGGTAGCGTCAGGCATTACAATTCACTTATATCTGATATCTTGTAATTCACGTTATCTACACACCTACCTAATTATTACAAGAAATCATAAAAAAATAAATCCCATCATTGCTTATACAGGACTCTGTACAGACATTATATTCTCATATCAACTCCTTAGAAGAATAGATCAGTTGCTTACTACAGAAAAATCATCAACAGCAGTTGATTATGTTCCTATAGCAGCACTTCCTGAAGTTTTCTATTCCAGGAGAGAGAGAGACAGAGATAGAGAGAGAGAGAGAGAGAGAGAGGATAGGAGTGAAAGAGGACTCCAGTGGTAACCTGTGAAGCTCTGGTGAACTCCATACCCAAGAGGATTAAGGCAGTGCTGGAAAATAATGGTGGCCGCACAAAATATTGACACTTTGGGCCCAATTTGGACATTTTCACTTAGGGGTGTACTCACTTTTGTTGCCAGTGGTTTAGACATTAATGGCGGTGTGTTGAGACTATCCTATGTCTGAAACTTTAAAAGTAACCACTGACACTGGAGACTCCTTCCAAAATGCTAAAAAAACAAACAAACAAAAAAAACCTCTTCTATTATACATAAATCAAATCAACCATTACACATTTTCCAAATCCGTTTATGTGAGCGTCTGCCAGGTGAATTTCTGTCACTACAGAAATAATAACCAGCTAGGACAAGTGCATTAATATAAACCTTCAGGAACTACTGATCAGCTGCTGATGTATAAAATTAAAATCAACACCTTCTGACCAATCAGAACCAAGAATTCAGTGTCGTTGTGGTACATCCGAATGTATATTTTATAAAGATGCATTGGACACTGTAGATACATAACAGAACACTGTTAAACAGCTTGAGAACCGGTAGAGAATATTTTGCTAGTCTAGAGGAACATCAGACAAGGCTCTGGACTTGCCATAGGGTCAGATTGTTATGAAGAAACAGAAGTGATGTTGATAATGTTGATGAGCAGGAAATCTGTCTGTCGAGTGCATGAACAGCAATTTTTAATACTCCCTCTTCGACAGCAGTGAGGCAAACTTGGGAGACTTGGAAATCTGACTCTACAGACAAAAATGAAATTAGAAAACCTGGTGTAATTCTAGACTCTGATTTATCTGTTAAACTGCACATTAATAACATTACTCAAAGTATATTCTCGATCATCTAAGGAATATAGCGTGACTGAGGTCCTATCTCCGGTTACAAGATGCCAAGAAATTGATCCATGCTTCTGTTTTTTTCTTTCTTTGTCTCGACTAACATAATGCACTGCTCACAAGGATTTCTACTACTACAACCATTACTTATGAACACGTAGTGGACAACTAGACTATATATTAGACCAGTTTTAGCATCACTCCACTGGCTGGCTCTTTGCTTTAGAATTGATTAGAAAAATTTTATATTACTAGTTTTTAACTCTTACTGGTTTAGCCATCCCTCTAGGATGTCGTAAATTCCAAGAAATCGAACGCAAAATCAAACAAACTCTGCAATATTCAGAGGAGCTTGCAAAGTTTCTAAATTACAGCAGATCATGTGGCATCATCACAACGCACAGTCAGTCAAAGCCCTCCCAACAAAACTCACTGTGAAAGAGCATGCACGCTCACGTGAAACTTCGATTTCGCCAAATAAAGCAGTTAGGTTAAGCGCAACGATCCCAAAATAGTCAGAAAAATCCTGTACCGACGGAGCTTCATTTAGCTTTTATTATTTGAATTATCATACATTCGTTCTATTTGTACACTTACAAAAAGAGTATATTTGTTATTGTTTTTCTTCTTTTGGTCAATTATTTATTGCATTATTATTTTACCATTTCATTCATTTTCTGATGAGCTTTTGGTTCATTATTGGTCATTTCTCTGTTGAAGACCAAGGAACCAACTGCTCCACAATGTAAAGCACTTTGAGCTGCATTTTAAACGTATGAAAGATGATATATAACCAAAGTTATTATTATTATTATTATTATTATTATTATTATTATTGTTGTTGTTGTTATTATTATTATGCAATATTATATAATTATACCATTTCTGTGCCTTATTAAAATGGGGGGAGGGGATGCACAGTAACAGTATGTTCACAAAATGATTTGTTAAAAATATTTTGACTAGAAAAATGGAGGAAAAAAAACCCACCACAGTGGTTATGGGCTTCATCAGTAGATATATAGTTACTATTAAATGACCATGAATAATGATTCCAGACCTATAGCACGAACACCCCCACCTCATTAGAAAGAGAGAGAGATTCCTTTTGATCAATCACAGCTACATATTCCTTACTCCATATTTAATTGATACATTTGAAGCATATAACTAAAATCTATGTACACACACACACACACACACACACACACAGCTGAATTAGGGCAGAATAAATAATGTGCACTGTGTCTGCCATTGATCTGCATTGAGAATGGGCAGAGCTCCAGCCAGATACAGTGAAGCACTTGACTCGAAGAAACGAGAGGGGAAAGAAAAAAAAAACCCTGAACTGCACCCTTTCAGGCCTGTCAGAGGACCCGAGGGGTCCAATTGGTTGACTTCCCTGAAGCCCAGCCAATGGGGAGGCGGCAGGAAGCCGGGCTGGAAGAGTGACAGGCAGGGAGCCGAGCATGACCATATATGGTAAAATCTGCAGTCGGTGGCCTCCAGAGCGCAAAAGGAGGAAGAGGCTGCTGGAATACAGATTGGGAAGGAAAATGACACGTGCAGTCACTCACTCATTCTCTCTCTCACTCTCTCTCTCTCTCTCTCTCTCACACACACACACAAATAATATGAAGCATAGTGCAGGTTTTTTCCCCTCTCTGTTTCAATTTACATTTAGTATCAACATATCAGACATTTCATTAACTAATTATGTCATTTATAAATGTAACACACACACACACACACACACACACACACACACACACACACACAGGTGAGACTGGTTTGTGATATTTGCCCTTTGGCAGAAATATTCAAGAACTGCTATGAACCACAGGTCGATTTTATGCACATACACACAATGCAGAAAGCGCACATAAAGCAGACGTAAAACAGGATGTATGAAGGACTTCACATTGACCAAACCAGAGTGTCACTTCCTCTCCCTCCATCTTCCTCCGATGCCTCTCTTCCTCTTTCCGTCCTCCTCTTCCTCTCTGCTGGCTTAGCAGGAAGAGCCGAGGCCGCAACACCGACCCTACAGGCTACAAGGCTGCAAACCTTTTTGAAAAACCATTTTGTACGTTTTCAGAGAAGCGATGGGTCTTAATTAGCGTGTGTATACGTAGCAGGAGATGTTGTGAAAAGAAATGATAAAACGGTGTTGAGACAGAGGACGTGTGAAGCGTTTTCTCTCACCGCCTCATTCACTGTATGAATGGACAACAGGAATGTGCGAGCGGAGGACGGAGGAGGGGAGAGGGAGTGGAGGATCTCCTGCCGTTTCCTTCATATGATAATGAGAGAACACGTCACACTCGGGCAGAAAGAGAAAGAGAGACAGAAAGGACGGGATTAGCTAGAGCAGGTGAGTCCAGCTCCAGTCCAGCAGTTTTGGTGATCTCTTCACGTTAGCCAGGAACACAGTGTGTAGAAAAGAATGAAGCTGAGATGAGTCATGCCAGTCAGCCTCCTACACATTGAGGAAAACACACACACACACACACACACACACACACACACACACACACCCCAAGAAAGACACCGTCTGCTCGGCATGTGCTGTTGATCGAGAGGTGATTACAGGCAGAAATTACACACTGGACATGATGTCTGTACACAATGGTTGGTTTTGTCCAGCTATAGTTGCGCTAAAGCCTGAAACCATGCAACATGCCCAATAATCCATGCTGTGAGTCATCCAAGATCTACCACACCTGATCAACAGTAGGATTAGGCAATATGGCAATATAATACTGATATGATGATCATTTCAAAAATATATACACAGTACTGTGCAAAATGTGTAGGCACCCTGTTTTCCTTTTGTACAAACTTTGTTACAGACTTCTACATTAAGTCAGTATAAAAACATTTTATATTTCCAGTATAAAAAGAGAGGGAACGACTGCCTACAGGCCATTTCTATTCATTTTTTTCACGATACATTGAAGGCATTTGGGTTTGAGATCAATAGACGAATACGAGTCGATTAATCAGAATTTCAGCTTTCTTTTCCTCATATTTACATCTAGACATGTTACACAACTTAGAACACAGCACCGTTTGTTTGAACCCATCCATTTTTCCCGTCCAAGTGATCAAAAAATATTGTGACTGATAGGTGTTTCTTGCTGCCCAGGTGTTAAATTGATTGTTTAAAGAATAAATAGCTCTGAAGGTCTAGTCTTTTTGTTTGAGTGCTAGGATTAAAAAAATAAATAAATAAATAAATAAAATAAAAGAATAAATCGCCATGAAGACCAGAGAGCCGTCTATGGGAGAAAAGCAAGCCATTTTGAAGCTGAGAAAAGAGCGGGGAATCTAACGTTGGCATTGCACAAGCATTGGCGATAGCCAGTACAAAACTCTGGAATGTCCTGAAAAAGAAAGAAACCACTGGTTCAGCAAGACAATATCGAAAAACACACTGCCAACACAACAAAGGCCTTCATTTGGGGGGATTTAAACTGGCCAAGTCAATCACCAGACCTCAACCTAGTTGAGCAGCATTTCACCTCCTGAAGAAAGAAACCTCCTGAAATAAACAGCTGAAAGAAGCTGCCTGGAAAAGCAACACAAAAGAAAAATGCAACAGTTTGGTGAGTGGGTCACCGGTTTGATGAAGTTACCACAAGCAACAGATACACAACCGAATATAAAGCGTTATTTACTTTATGACCATTTGTTCCTATACTTTTGCTCACCTAAAAATTGGGCAGTCTGCCACCAAAGGTGCCATGTCCCAAGTTGTTTAACATGTCTAGATGTAAATATGAGGAAATGACAGCTGAAATCCTGCTCTTATCGACTCGTTCATCTATTTAATCAGAAACCCAAGCGTTTCAATGTGTAGCGAAAACAGAATTGGTTTCTACATTTCTACATGTAATTTATACAGGTTAAAGCGCACGTTGGGCATGAACAAGGATTACAGCAGCAGGCCTCCTAGTGAGAGACGCCGAGTGTGAAGGCGTGAGCTGGAGAAGAAGAACAGGAGCTGTAGACAAAGGCCTGGGACGCACATGTGAGAACAAAAGATTCACCAGAAAGACTAGTGGGAGCAGGACAGCAGGGCCAGATGGGCTCCAGACAGATGCACACACAGTCTCAATTGTGTGTGTGTGTGTGTGTGTGTGTGTGTGTGTGTGTGTGTGTGTGTGAATTTAGAATTGAGAAGGTGAGTGTAGGGTTAACAGCATGACAGGCCTGCATGAACTCATGCACTCTCACAAAAGCTTCTCATTCCTGAAAGTCTGACATTTTGAACAAGATGTAACGAGCCCAGTTAGGCATGCGTCATGTCACCATGTACACATTCTGAAGGAGGAACCTGAAAAATAAAATATAAAAAAAAAAAAAAACTAACCACCATACAGAATGTTAAGATCAGGAAGAGAAAATACAAAACCTACAACCATACAGCTTCTCCATCACAAACACACAAACAAAACCTTCATGCCCTAGTAATGAGGCATTTTACCCCAGTCTACATCACAACGGTCAGGACTGATTTAAATTTCGAGAGGTCACGCGCACAGCAGATTCAGAAAGACGAATTCATCTACACAACAGCACAAAAGAGCTTGCAGAAAGAGAACTCCAAACACACACCCATCTGTCAGAATATGTAGCCGTGCGCATGAAAACATTACTCACTGGCTCCACTTTCAGTCATGACACAAAGCAAGCACACACACACACACACACACACACACACACACACGCTGTAAGACAATACTGACGGCCTACACGTCGGCATGTGCGTATCGTTCAGTATATTATAGCTAGTTAAGTGTGACAAAACAAGCAAATTAGGATTTTAAAGCACTTAAGGCATTAATGACAGGCCTCACTATGAGCTCTGAATGCCACATGTCTCAAGTGTCGTGGCTGTTTCCCAGTTTCCTCTGAACATTGGCCACAGTTTTGATGCTCTGTGGTAAATTGAGCCTCCATCACCACCATTGACAGCTGTGCAGCTAAACCCAAACGGCCTCTCGGGGTCAAAACGATTCTTTCTTCTGGTCCATATCGGTCTGTATCTCTCTCTTTTTGTTTTCCAGCATAACATTTATTCTGCAGCACAAAATCACTTCACGAGTGAAGACCCGAAAGCTCTTAAAACTCGAGCTAACCTGCCTCATGGCAGTGACACTTAACTGGATGGAGAGAATGAGATCCTTGTGTATTGACTTTTATTTCACTTCAACTGCTTATTTTATTTCAACTGCTGCACTGAGTGTCTTATTAACTTCAAGAGAGAGACTGGTGACGGAACCACTGTTTATAGCTGCTATAACGTAAGCGAGAACATTATTTAATTGCTTTGTGGGCATTCCACAAGATGAAACGTAACTACACACAGATAAGATTTTTACTCTCGTTTCTTTTACAGTAAAATGCCCCCCTCCCCTTCTTGAACCACTGATTCAAAAATGTTTTAAATAATGCCCTTTTATTTTTAAACAATAATTGTTCACACCTTATTTTCTGCATCAGTCATGAATATGACAAGCTAGAGATGTTGTCATGGAACATGATCGGTTCTTCAAGTTTTTCATGCTAGCAGTTGTTCCCCCCTCAAGGACTCAAATGATCATTAGTCCAACAGGAAAATAAGATCATCTTTGAACTAGTAGTCTTCAAACCACTTCACTACATGCGTATTGGGCATTTTAAACGGAACTGTAAACATTCAGGTCCCTCAGACCTGAACGTGTCTTTATTTGAATGCCGACAGTGAAGCAGATCTCTGTTACACTGATCCGAGACCAGTTTTACATCTAACCGTAAGAGGAGCTGTGAACGATGACAATATGGGTATAATGTTTACACCACAAAAGCGCAAAGGCCACAGTAAAATCAGGTGTGGCTTGTAAGCACATCCCATGTCTTTTTAAAGCTGGATGGGTTTCCCCAGCTCTTCGAAAAAGGTCAGACGCAGGCCGAGGCATAGACAACAGAAGGTCACTCGGGGTTTAAGAGGCCAGGAAAATTAAGCTCTGGGGTTAAAGGATCCCTGGATGTCAGTGGCCCATTGCTCATATTGCATAGCAGACCGGTTTGTCTCGCTGCTGAACGGGACACGTGATCCGCTTACATCACAGAATGACAGACGTTGCACAATCCCTGTGCTGAGGCAGAGAAAAATGTCAATACAGTGGCACTGTGGATATGACTAAAGGTCGATGAAAGCGATCAAGAAAGTATATTGTTTCTGCCAACAAGACAGGGGGAAAAAAGAGCATTTCAGAGCAGAGGGATCTGATTTCCAATAAGTGGTAAATGAGAACCGGCTCTGGTATCAGCACAGAACATTTCCGCTGGAAAGGAGGGGGCTGCTTTCACACTAGCCGCCTTTTCTTCGACCTCCAGCGCACACATTTTGCATATGACCCTGTGGGATCCTTTTAAGAAAAAGTGCTGACCAATCAGATTGCACCTCAGTTTGGCAAGTCAGGAAAAAAAGAAAAAGAAAAAAAGTTGAAACATGAAACAGCTCGAGAGCAGTGATTCAATACTGTACAGTGATGCATTTCCTTTTGAAACAGGAAGTCAGAGTGATGGTGTGTTGAGCCGCCTGACTGATTCACGTAACAGCCAATAGCATTTGAGACACCCCCGCCGAATCTAAACAAGCTTGACAGTAGAATAGTGAACTAACTAAACATGAACAGTGAAGAGTTTAAGAAGAGAGGTTTTTATTTTGAGTTTTTTTTTTTTTTTTTTAAACACACCTCACCTTTACATCATAAACAACAAGATACCGTGCGGTTCTGGAGCTATGCCATTCGTACGTTTAAGCTGATGTCGACTCTCAGAAGCGCTGGAGAGATACAAGGTTCACATCTAACATCATTATATTACTTACTCGTACTGATGGAGATGCTCAGACGGTGTATAAAGATGAACTGGGCTTTCAGTCTGTCTGAGTAACTGATATTGCAGTACTGAGCCACCCCACGTTGGTAAAACACCACTCACATAACCATCAATTCACATGAAATAAACGCCAACCGAGCTTTTCTCAACCGAGGGATGGCGGGAAAAGGGAACAGTGCATGTTAAGACACACAGACAAAAAAAACAACTAACGTTGGCTGCTAACAATCTGTTACTGTAAAGCGAGACTATCGCCTACAGGGGTGAGACATTTTTGTTTTGTTTTAATTCTTGCCAGACACTGGACAACGCTTCTTCTCACTCAACTGAGATCCATTTGCCCTGATGGAGGTTGTAATCGAAACCCTAAGTAAGATGGGCATCAGTAATCTTGGACCTGTACTTGCATTTATTAAAGTTAAAGTATTAAAGTTTTCCACACAGATACAGGTGCTGATCATATAATTAGAATATCATCAAAAAGTTGATTTATTTCAGTAATTCCATTCAAAAAGTGAGACTAGTATAATGTATACATTCATTACACACAGACTGATATATTTCAAGTGTTCATTCCTTTTAATTTTGATGATTATAACTGACAACTAATGAAAACCCCAAAATCAGGATATCAGAAAATGAGAATATTACTTAAGACCAATACAAAGAAAGGATTTTTAGAAATATTGGCCAACTGAGAAGTATGAACATGAAAAGTATGAGCATGTACAGCACTCAATACTTAGTTGGGGCTCCTTTTGCCTGAATTACTGCAGCAACGCGGCGTGGCATGGACTCGATCAGTCTGGGATCTAAAAGGAACACTTGAAATAGATCAGTCTGTGTGTAATGAATGTAATGAGTGACACACAATGTCACTTTTTGAATGGAATTACTGAAATAAAATCAACTTTTTGATGATATTCTAATTATATGACCAGCGCCTGTATGTGCTTCCAAAAAGGCACATTAACTGACTGAACTTTTTAAACTGTCCAATGAGATCTGCTTTTCCCTGAATTTAGTTTTTAGTTCAGTGTCACACTGCAAGTCAAAAGTAAGTTTCATTTGCAACACACTTGGGACATTCTCCACATTAACTGAAGGGTCTGCAAACAGCTGGAAAGTGTCACGGTGTGCCTTGAAATCAGCAAAGTACTCATCAAATTCCTGCAGTAGGTTGTCAATAGCAGATGTATATTTATCACCACTGAATGATGTGCCCTCCTCCCCAAGAGATCTGCATGATGGGAAATAGCTAAGGTTTTTTGCAGAAAGCTGACATTTCCACAATCTCGGTTTTATGAAGAAGGCATTAACATTTTCATAAACTGCTGTGGTGAGCTGGTAAGGGCCCTGGAGCTTCAGGTTAAGGATGCTTAGCTCATGTGTTATGTCCACTAGGAAGGCAAGATCCATTTGGATCATCAAATTCATGAACATCCATTCTGCCTTGAATCTCATGAAACTCAAAGAATGTCTTCAGGACATTTCCCCTGCTGAGCCAGCACACCTCAGTAAAGATCTATATGCTGACTCAATTTCTTGCAAAAAGGCCCTGACCTGGCAGTGCTGCAAACCCCTGGATCTGATATAATTAATACATTTCAGGAAAACAGACAGGACATGTTCATATTTCTGGCACTTGCTGCATGCTCAAACGCGTCACACAGCTCCTGAAAAATATCTTTGGATGTGGTGCAGCCGTGCATTGGCCACAAACTTAGCAACTCTTCTGTCACTTCAAACTTCTCATTAATACCCCTTATGAAAATTGCGATCTGAGCACTGTCCGTTTTATCTGTTTCATCAAGTGCCACAGAGTATGCAGTAAAAGCTTTAACTTGATCACGTAACTGATCATAAACGTCACTTGATAACTCGCTGATCCGCTCCGTAACCGCGTTAGCCGATAGCGCTATATTGTTAAACAAGCTCTTTTTTTTCTGGACATAAAAAAACTGGAGTGCCTCAACTTCAGTATCAGCATCAGCTTTTTGGCTTTGTGAAAAAAACTTCGCTGAGATATAAATCCTCTCTGTAGCTACGTGGCTCGTGTTGCCCTCTCATCTCCCTCATACTCCTCGTACTGCTCTCCGTGTTTAGTCCAATGACGACACTTGATCTTATATTCCTTTAAAACGGCAACTTTTTCGTTTCATATCAGACAAGTAGCGTTTCTATTAAACTCCACAAAAAAAATTAAATAAATAATACTGGGTAGTTGTTCTTTCTTGAAACTGTGTTCAGCATCCACCTTACATTTTGATTTTGACAGCGACATCTTTGTTCTTCAGCACCTTGCATGCATTTTGGCCAACTTTGACCTTTGCCATAACAAACAAAATGCATTTTTAAAAAACAGAATTGTGTTTTTATTTTAATCATTTCAAAAGGGTAGATTGAATTGGCATGAAACCGCTATAAAATATTATGTTTGCCGGGCCAGATTATAGTTTTATTTTTATTATATATCTGCACAAAATGCAGTGGCCAACTAACATTAATTTTTTCTTTTGTTCAGCAGTCTATAAAGCACATCATAATTTCCTTCCCCAGGCTTTACCTTTTGAAGAGGCAGAACCATGAACGCTCCGCCGCCGCTAGCGTCCACGATAATGGCAACAAATCTGGGGTTGACGGCGCAGAAGGCGCTGTCCCACGTCACCCGGGACACCCTGATGTCATCGTAGCACTGGTCGTTCTTCACCGCCTGGCCGAACACGTGCCGAAACTTACTCTGCCGCACCACCCGTCTCATATCTGCAGAGGGGGAGTGAGAGATCAGCCTTAAGATCATGTAGAAAGCAGGCAAAATGTTAGAACTAGTAGGGGAAAAAAAAACAAAAAGTTTTCACTGCCGGAAAATCCTGACGGGGACCAAAACAGCATAAACGTGTCATCTCTCTGAGTGGAAAGCATGGAGTATCTCTTTCCCACGCCAATTAGTAAGATGTTAACCAACCAGGGGCATCTGTTAGGTCATATTTGCAGATGAGGATACCTACTGCTCTCCTCCAAGTGTGTTCAGCTGCTTAGCACTGGATGGCTTTAGAGATTTCCTTTGAAATCAGTGCTAAGCAGCTGAACACACTTGAGAGAGCAGTAACTATCCTCATCTGTACCACCATGTTTGGTGATAGCTGTGAAACATGGCTAATGGATAGGACTGTTTACTAGACACTCATAGAATCCCACAATCCATGAGTGTACGTAGCGGCCAACAATTACGGAAACACATAACGAGCCACATGAAGACATCTAATGTGTGGTTTAGGACACACCAACAGTGAACATGCCGGTACCATTGCAGGATAATGAGTGGTACACAAGCTAGTTTACTTCAAGATTCTGTACTCTGTATTATTGTGCATCACACTGCTTATGACCGTTTAATGGAGAAAAAAAGTTTTAAGGAATTTCAAATATATTCTGCACCAGAAAAACCACAGCTCTATGATCAGCCCTCACATATACAGATCAGACAAGGACAGGAGTGTTAAAGACGACTACACACGCTGGCTGTAAAGTGTAAGGTGAAACTGTTCTGCATCCAGATGCTCTTGTAGACCTCATGAGAGCAATGACTCAAAAGATTAATCAACCATTTGGTACACCAAAATAATTTTTATTTACACTTTTGGAGCTAGTGTAAATGAACACCAAGCACGGTGGAAACAGGTCCAGTGATATGTTGCTGAAGGACATTCATTATATAATGGGGTGTCCATCCAAACTACCATTTATACAGCTGTTAGTACCCACAGAAATACAGTACAAATCTCTTAAACTCTGAACATTGAGCAATTGAGTAGATAATTGAAAACTGATGATTACCGGGCTTGCTCAAGGACCCAGCAGCAGCAGCTTGGAAGGGGTAAAATTTGAACTCATGACCTTCTAATCACCACCCCAATGACTTACATCATGACTACATTAACTTGATAAAAACTACCCAAACTAAAACCAAATCCAGCAATCTGAAGTTCAACCATATCTACACTAAGCAAGACAAATAGAATGCGGAGAAAATCTCAGTTAGAAGTCAAATTAAATATGGGTACACATGGATAGACACGGAAAAGAAAGCACCCCAGGTTCTGGACACATTTTCTCACCCAATCAACACTAGCATTTCCCTGAAGAATTGTCAAAAGCATATCAATCATTTCATTCTAGCAAATCTGCTTTATTTGAGCATAGATGGTCCCAGCTACAAATACGGATATGGACTCCACTGGGTTCCACTGCTGCAAAGAGGAGGGGGAAGGGAGACACCAATACAGGAAGTGGTTCCTGCTGGCGGGTGTGGTGGCCAATGTGACTCAGGCAGATAATGTGGACTTTGTCTCCCTATAAAACCTTCACATGCTGTCACATGCCAAACTGCTGCCTCTGCTGCTCTCCTCTCCCTTCGGCAGTTTACTGTTCACGTACCAAAGCAGGGAAACGTACCAGACGCTGTTCTCAATCCGAATCCTAGCTGCATCTATCTAGAACTCAGATGTAACAAATCTTAAGTCCCAAGCGAAAGATACTTCAGGAGGAACTCCTATCTTGATTTCAGAATCTAGGAAATCCCAAACTGGTCACTAATCAATAGTCATGTCTGTTACCTAGCAACCAATTTGGTTAATCCCATTTGAAATGTAGTCCACTATAAAAGGAAGTAAAAGCCATTATTTGAAGCCACATATAGGGAGTAGGGAGGATTGGATTCTGCTACAATGTGCCACTTCAGATTAGAAAACAGCTAATGGTAGAAAGTAAGGAATAAACAACTTAGGGGCATGGTGTTGCATGCAAAATAATCAGTGACTGGGTGGTGTGATGAAGCCTGACGCGAAGGTGGTAACAGCGATATGCAAACGATTGTTTTTTTTTTTATTAATTATTATAGAGTTATTACAGAAACTGTCAAATATTAGAACAGGCACATTACATATCAACATGGGATCTGCCTACGCAGTTGAAACAACTGTCCGTGCCACTGTTGTAGAAAATTTATCAACAGCTCCTGAGCAATCAGAATCAAGAATTCAACGGTGCTGTGGCATTAAAACAAGTATAAGGGATTCTGGAAAATCAAAATGTTTCTGAACTCCAGATAGGTACAGAGGAGATCATGATAGAGATCAAATCTTGTCTGTTGTGTAACCATGGCGATTTCAGAGTTAGGGGGGTTTCTGGAAAATGGCCCTAGATGCAATTAAAAATAAACAAGAAACAGGTAAAAAGGAATGGGGCTTCCTTCATTACCAGTGAAGTTTCATCTCTAAAACGATCACTGGTTTATTAAAGGAAAACACACATAAGCCAAGAGCACAGTGGAGACCTTATTGTTACCTTTCATTGCATGCTTCTCAAGTCTCAGGTCTGCCACAAGGGCTTTACTGTAAAGGCTTTCCTTTAATAAAAAGGTCACTCTTAGTGGCTCAGTCAGCAGGTCTGGATACCACACACACTCCAAGCAAATGAAAGCAGTGTTGCTTCCCATTTCTGACCTTTTTCAAAAGCCTTGTTTCCTCATGACTGATTCCATTAAAAGACAGCTACATGACAAACCCCCAAAAAGCAGAACATAACAAGAGGAACATTGAAGAATCCCAGAAACATGACAAATCATGCAGAAGTTCGTGTCTGGCAACATGACCATTTTTGGATAAGCGTCATTGTTTTCAATACTACACCCGCTTCCTTTTTTGTTCAGTTCATAAAATTCATACACAAGTACATAGACAAGATAGTGAAGATGCACACCTGTGCGGAAGAACCCAAGAAATCTCAAGAAAGAAATGTTGTGATCATGTACAGTCTTGCCATACTTGTCAGCAAGAAAAACCGTCAATCCGTTGCATAACACCCCTGAGAGGACATATACAGAGGTACATTCATGAGCTTTAAAGCCCCGAAGAAAAGAATCTGAGCGGCATGATTCGACATTATTGAGCAGGTGCTACAGCACACCTACAGCACAATTCAGAAAGATCAATCACAGTACCCGTAACTGAAACCGTTTTCATCATGTAATACACTTTCCAGAAGACATCTCAAAGTGCTAAATTAAGGCAAATAGCTGGTCTCTCAGTCTCATACCACCATGCTAACGCTAAAACAACAGAACTGTCTGTGTTGTGTGCTTAGCTTGCATGTTTCACATCTACAATTGAGGGAAGTCTGAAGGGAGGAAGTCTACAAATGGCCAAATCCCACAGTGCGTGAGAAGTAGGGGGGGTTGGTTGGGTGTCTCTAAAGGTCATCTAATCTCCACACTAATCAAGCAATAATGGTGCTTTCAACAACTATTTCCTCTGCTGACTGTTGGAATGTGACGTAGCTAAATATGTTCAGAAAAAAAAGAAAGAAAGCAAATTAATAAGTGAATTAATAAGCGAATTAAGAACTGCCTACTCTGCACTTTCAATCAGCCTGTTCCTGTAGAGATTGAGAGACAGAGACAGAGAGATGGAGTAAAAAGTTCTCTCAGGGTCATAATTAAATTTTCCTGTTGGTAATCAAGGCATGGAAATGTGTATACACAGAAGTGCAGCGAGTCAATAAGATTGCAAATTCTTGATTCTGATGCTTACGGCCAGACAAGTGTACAAAGGCTTGTGCTACTAATTGGACGGTTATGAGTTCCGCCATGTAGTCATTGCTGTAGCCTTGAGTAAGGCTGTTACCCATCATCTACCCAGCTGAACTGGAAGCCACTTTTAATTTGAAGTGGCAGACAAATGAGAACATAAGGTGGTGCAGAATATACTTTATATATGGCCATTAAAAAAAATTTAATTAAAAAAAACAACATCATTGTGGATCTTTATGGTAAGCCAAGCATTAAAACACCACCAACTTACACAACTCAGATCAACCTGGAGGAAACTCCCTATAGTTAATAACATGGAGTGTATTTCAGAAGTGGCACAAAGGTAGTCTTCTCCATAAAGGTAATCAGAGACACATTTACCCAACTGGCTTATCCTGTATCTTAATTAAGGTACTATGCTGTGGCAATAACAGGGTAGGGTAAAGATATTGAAGAACTGAAAAACAAATGTTTTCCATAGTAACAGGAAAGTGCAAACTGCAGTTAACGTTCACGCATAGACTGCCTGAAAGTCAATGCGTAACTGGCATTCGTTTTCACTCTGCTGCTCAGAGGGATGGGGAAGAGAGATTATTTCTGAATTTAGATTGGGTTACTGACAGAGTTTAGTCACATGGCTACACTTAGAAGCAGACACCAAGCTACCATGTTACTTGTCTGGCTCAACATCAGCCACAACATCATTCTCGGCAGGTGTACGTCCGATAAGGTAGGGAGACAGAGCGTGAAAGGGAGACAGAAAGACAACCACTCTGACGGAGACGTGCGTCATGCGCGGTTGAGTGCAGACATGCAGACTGGACTGAAGTCAGGCCTGATCGCAGGTCAGTGTGTGCACTGGCTGATTCACTGGAGCCTCACATTCGGAGTGTGGAGCAGAACCACCATGCCAAGACACACATGGAGCTTCAGCCAGTGTTTACCAACACTCTCACGCTGCTTAGCAACGTCCACCCAATCTCCCAGCAGGCATTACTTATATATATGTATAAAAAATAATAGTAGTGAGTTTGACCTTTTATGTGCAAAAACGCTCTGAGGAGACACTGCTGTTTTTAATTGGAGGGGTTTTCTTTCAAAGAAAAAAAATGCTGTTGCTGGATTCTTTTATTAGAGGGAAGGCAGCCTGTAGGATGAATCTAGGGCAAGACAATAAATAAAAATTGGACAAATTATTCTCTGGTTTGGCTCAAGATATGGTGTACACAGAATCAATCACCTGTTACATACATGAACCAATATCTTTGCAATAACAACAATTTTCTTAAAGTTATTTTAAAAAGTTCCTACCACGGTGTTAAAGAATACAAAACATCTCCCAAAAATCAATCTTAAAACAGACTGTTGCTTCACCAGACAAAGGCAGTACGGAAACTTCTGCAAGACGAGCAATCGAGTCACTTACATAACGCAAGGTTTCATAAAAATAAACCCCACAATGCAGTCCAACCACATAATCCTGTCATAACCACAGGCTACAAGGCCATGGATTGTAGTTGCTTCATACACTGAGGAATTACGAGGAGGAATTTCATGCAGCCAGACGCTGAATAGTAAGAAAATTGGCTATAAAAAAAGCGAACAATGAAGACCTTACAGGGACGCAGCACAAAAAGCAGAACCGTGTGGATCCTTTGCCAAAGCACACACAATATCAGTTCCCGACCGGATGACCATGCACCAATCGAACTGCTCAATTGCGAGACTGTTGAAAAGATTGGACTGGTTTAAAAATATATGCCCAATGAAAGGGATTTTCACTGGTACAGGCACACATGCTAATATTAGAGCCAAGCGGACCAGTAGCCGGCTGACCTTTGGTCTGCTAGATTTATTTGATGGGATTTTAAGTGCAAAAGACAGCAGTTATTTATTTCACAAAAGATGCAATATATGGGCTGGGTGAGAGTATTGTGGATATCGTGAGGTGTCCGAATATATGTGAATGTTACGCATAGAAATGTTAAAGTACATTAAACGTACATAAACATTTTTTGTACCAGTTTATTTTAAAATTTACATTTTTCACCACTTCTCTCCCTCATTAAGTATGTTGATTTTTGTTTGTAAATTATAAATAAAACATCCCTGAACATACAAGAGCACAGAAAGCTTCCAAATTTATGATCACAGCACATGACAACACAAGCAGGCTTGAAAGCTAAGGTTTTTTCTCATAGACTACATTCATATTTTTCACTAAGCTAAGCAAAAGAAAATATTGACAGTTTGTAATTATAACATAGTAGCAGATACTACAACTTCATTAAATTTATTTCAATGTTTGTGTAAATGTGTTTCACATATAGTGCTGTGGAAAAAGTATTCGCCCCGTCCTGATTTCTTCTGTTTTTGTGCATCTCTCATACTAAATAGTTTTAGATCTACTAACAAAATACAACATAAAATAAAGGCAACCCGAGTAAACACACAATGCAGTTGTTTTTTTTTCATGATGCAAAAAAGTTATCAAACACCTTTTAACAATTTTAAAATTGAATTGCCCCCTTAAACTTAAAATCTGGTAGGGTCACCTTTAGCAGCAATAACTGCAACCAAACACTTCTGATAACTGGAGATCAGTCTTTCACTTACTTCTAGGACTAGGACTTACTCCAAAGCTTTGGATCATTGTCTTGCTGCATAATCCAGTTGTGCTTGAGTTTCAATTTACGGACTGAAGACCGGACATTCTCCTTCTAGATTTTCTGGTAGAGAGCAGAACTCATGTTTCTCTCATTTACTGCAAGTTGCCCAGGCCCTGAAGCAGCAAAGCATTCCCACACCATTGCACTTCCTCCACCATGCTTGACTGTAGGTATGATGTTTGTTTTGTGGAGTTCTGCATTTGGTTTACACCAGATATAATGGTACGCCTATCTTTCGACTCCTCAGAACATTCTCCCAAAAGGTTTGAGGATCACACACAAGGTGTGTTTTGTCCAAATTCAGACGAAACTTGCCCAGTGTCTTTCTGATAGTGGATAGTGGTTCTTTTGAGTCCCAGAGCCTTCAAAATAGCTTTGTAACCCTTCCCAATCTGATGAATTTCAATCACCTTCTTCCTCATCATTTCTGGAATTTCCTTAAATTTTTTTCATAGTGTGTTACTAAATAAAAGCTTTATTTAAGTGTTGATTTGATTTGAAACTTACACCATATTCAAACTATCCACCATACTAGTCCATGTGCAAGCTGGTACTATAGAAACGATAACATATCACATCAAGCACATTAATGTAAAACTTGCGGCCGTGACAGTAGTCGGACCAATCAGAATCAAGATTTCACCTACGTTCTGGTATAAATAACTTACTTTAAAGCTGCAGTACCAACCTTTTTGTTGTTTAAAAATGCAATTATTGAGCAAAAATTGGTGATCAAACTGTCTCCTTACTGAACCCTGATTCGCAACGGTAGGCTTATAACAATTCATAATTTGAGGTGTCGGATTTCGCGGGAAAGGTCAGTTTGATGTCATTTGTCTTTGCGTGGTTACGTCACGTCCGAAAACAGAAAAAAGAAGACCCGGTTACTGTATCGCGTGTGTGGGGGCTGAGGATGGTGGAGTGTTTGTTGCTTGTTCGTACAGCAGTGGCTTAGAATTTATTTAAAATACATTTAGATGGCTGCTTTAATCTGGATAGTTCTAAGCGTAATAATCGTTGACATCTGAGGAATCAGCTGTTGTCAAAACCAAGAAAGCTCGAACTGCAGTCAAAAATGGAAGGCGATAGAGCATGTGCTAAAACGAGAATAAACATCAGCATGTCTTTTGAGACGTGACGAAAACTCCGAGATCAGAAAGGGATTCAAGACTGACAGAGATGGTGTTTTTTTTTCTGGTGAACAGGTAATGACATTTCTGTGGCTCAATAGGTAACTAGCTAACATTAGCACACTTGTTCGTTTGATTTAGCTAGGTATCAGGTTTCCTAGGTTGTTTGATTTGCTATGGTCATTGTGGTAAATTGCACTTATTTTCTGCTAGCTATGAGAGAGAGAGCAATTCAACTACAAAAAAAAAAAAAGTATTCACCGCCACAGTAATTGTCAAGTATTGGAGCTAATATACAACCCAAAGATAATACCTCAAAACATCAGATTCATCCATGCAGAGTAGCAGTGCCAAAGCACAATACGTTATTTAATAAAATAAAAAATAAAATAAATTTTTAAAAACCACAACTTTGCAGGTAACTTGCAGTTTTATACTTCAAACAGAGATGGCGATAGAGAGGCAAGAGTTGAGAACTGTAGCTTTAAATTTCCAAAATAATTCCTTATTGATATTGTGATGCATATCGTGCACAAAGATGTCAAGTATTGTGATATGACATTCTTGCCATGCAGCCCACCAATATGTATTCTTTTTTCAATTTGCACAAAAAAAAAAAAAAAATACTGAAAAGCTGATTTTTACTTAATGATGAGATTACCTATGAAAGATTGCACTACATTCAGTTCAAAGTAAGTTATTGCACATCTAAAGGCTAGATAAACTAGAAACCTAACTGGAAAACCATGAATGTGTCTGATGTCTTTAGCATGTTGAGACTGCACACCTTGATTTCTTTGAGAAATTAGTGTTCTTTCGCTCTGGGTCTTATGTCACATTTCATCACATTTCCTTCCACATCGCATTTCCTTCTTCTCCACTGACAGGCATTTACTATGGCTTTCATAGCAGGACATGAGTGCTGCAATAACTTTCTAATCAACAAGGCAATGAAATCATCGCCAAAAGTCAAAATGGGTGCATCTTCTGCTGCCCCGAGGGCAGTTTAACAGGTTCAGTCTGATCATGTCTCCAAATTAGGGATGGTTTATAAGCTTCCCGTTCCCAGTACTGCTCTCACTCATAAGGCAGCGCTCTATTAAATGTCTTCATTTTGTTCCAAAACCACATGGTCAATTTCCATAAAAGAACCATACAGATATTTTAGAGCTGTTGTTTACAGACCCTGGATACTAAAGCATGAAATCCCACACTGCCACCAAAATGCTACGGGATGGTTTTATGTGGAAAGTTTTTTTTAGAGGAACAATAGAGCAAGTGGCTCAAACCTATTCTACAGCCAAAACTATTAAAAAATAAAGTAAATCTTTTTACAACTATGCATTTGAAATCACTGACTACGTTTACATGGACAGCAGTGATCTAATTATCGACCTTACCTTATCTGAGTAAGATAATGTGATTAAGGTGTTTACATGAATCGCTTTTAGAATGCTCCTTTCATGTACCCGTTTTACACGTTATAGAACATAATTAGATTAACGGCACACATCATTACATCACCGCGCCACACCATCCCTCCAGAATTTCACGTATGAGCATAGTTTGTCTTCGTTATGGTACAGTTTTGGGTGTTTTTGTTTAATTTTTTACGAACGCTTCAAGTGCAGTTAATAATTTGTCATGCTGTACGTGCAAATAGCCAACTGCTTGAAGCCGTGGGCTGCACCCCAAACCGTGTACTTACCGTCTACATAGTAGCCGAGACACATGTATTTTTCCCCCACTGTAGGCCGATAGTAGGCAAATATGCAGTTTTGGACGCAGCCATACTCTTGTTCGCCGTAAAATGTTGAGCACTGCCGTGTGTGTACGTGTCCTGTAGCAAAATGCGGTGAAATCTCCCACACGGCGTTAATAATGTGATTAAGGTCTGTAATACACATCGATAATGCGACTAAAACAGGAATACTCCACATGTCTTAATTCAATTTGTGTTTACTTCGAGTATGACTTTAATCAGATTGAGGTCATTAAAAATTGCTGTTTACATGGTAGTTTCTTAATCAGAGTATTGTCTTAATCGGGTTAATAGTGGATTATTGTTGTCCATATAAACACACTGAATGTCTCCCACAACAACAGTGAGTGAAGTGTTGTTAATATAAACACACTAGAATTAAACACGTTCATCTGGTTAAGCAAGACTACGACAGGAAAAAGTGAGGGCCAGTACAACATGCATGATCTGACCCAAACTGGACCATGTGAAATCAATCCCATATCATAACTTGGCAAGACTGGATCAACAGAAACACCACTCCCTTCCCATGTTTCCCAACACTTGTTTGGCTAAGATAAAGGGAATACAAAAAAAGAAGTTAGAAGAGCAGCATAATACCTCACAGATGACCCACCAAGACATGACCTAACAAAGAATTACAATCTTAAGGACAAGATATGTAAACACATAACAGAGAGCAAAAACGAAGGATAAACCTTGGTTAGAGGCCTTAGATGACACAATTGGAGATGTATTTCCCTGGAAAGCTCCAGGTAAGCCAAGGGTAATTATAGGGTGAACTCTAGCTGACTACCTGCCATTAATGTTCAACCAACATGAATCAACAAAACCAAATTATGCTACAGTTACATAAAATGATTTTTCATCATAAATGGGGTTAAAAAAAAACAAGATTTGCACAGATGCGAATCTTGATGTGACCTTGCAGCTAAGAAGTAAAACAAAATTAGAACTTTCTTTGGATAACTATGCCACAGAAGGTAGGATTCCTACCTCACCACTACAGGATTCCCAGTGCCTACAATGTTTGTGGAGATTCGCTTGTTCTCCCCAAGTCTGCAGGGGTTTCCTCTGGGTTATCTGGGTCTCTCCCACACACACAAACAAAAACAACACATGCCAAAAGGAGGCTTCTAAATTGCCTCTATGGGACATGAACGAGGGAATGTGTGTGTGTGCATGGTACACTCTGACACAACCCATCCAGGTTGTATTTGCACCAGCATTCCTGGGGCAGAATGAAATGATGATGGCCCTAACTTTAGAGACGCTATAGCGCTTCCAAAATGAGAACCATGAATGACTAGACCCTGAACAGGTCGATATTTACCACCAAATTTGCAAAGGCATCTAAAATGCCTAGTGTAAAATAAATAAATAAATAAATGAATAAATATTAATACTAAAATACACAGTTTGATTGATGGTGTGACTCTGGCAGATTTCAAGGATCACAACCCTCCCAGACCAAAAACAATACAAGCTTTCCGATTGCATTGTACACATATCCAACTCTTTATCGGAGTGGTAAAGTTTCCAGGCCTAAAAGGCTACAACACTGATAGGTTTGTGTTATTCCTGCTTCAATCCACCTGATTTGTGGCAAGTTTCTCAGTCTCAACGAAGCTACAGACTTATTATTATTATTGGTTTTCTAGTGGTACTTTCCATTCCAATTCTTAAAGACACCAAATACAGCATCCAATATATCTGATAGAGGAAAAGTAGGGTTGTGAAACAGCTATTTAAGTATGTTGAGGACTGGAGTAAATAGAAAATTTGGACTGGGCTTGCTCCCTGAAGGCATAACTGGGGACATCAGCCAGATCAGTGGTGCAGATGGCCATCTTGGAATATACTCATCCTTATCCAGAGGACATAAAATGGAATACTACTTGCTCCAAGAACTTATTTTAACCTTCCACTTCATCATCAAGAGCCAGCGCCAAGTTCCAGGATGGTCTCTTTTTAAGTCCAGCAACTCCTGGGCGTAGAATAAGAGACGGACGCTTCCTCCACAGCTAGTATGTGGTATGTGTGGCGATCTCATCAGTTCCTGAATTTAGTAGCACACAAAGGAAGCTTTGTAAGTACTGTAGCATCACTGACCTGCAGGGATGTGGGGAGTCGGGAGCGGCCAACCAAGAGCCAACCAAGTCTGCTATTCTCCTTATGAGAAAACTTCAAACAAATACTAATATGAGTTATAATTAAAGAAGGTTAGGGTGTTGTCACTCTAAAACCCAGATATTATCGGCATACCTAATGAGCTTTTGCATCATTGGAAGGATCAATGCATTTGGTGTTTTTTTTGTTTTTTTTTTAAAGTTTAGTTCATCACATCTTCTCTCTTAAACCCCATTAAGGAATGGCTGAATTCCAGCTCATAAATGAGTACAGTCTGCAAGAGTCCCATTCATTTGACACATAAGCTTCCTTGGCACGAATGGCCAACGGATCCTTTATTTCTGTATTCCAGACCCCCACTTTTTTTTTTTTTAAACTTTAGGTTTTCCTCCAGGTCTCAGTTTTAATGTTTCAAATCATTCACCTTAAAACAGGGTCAGAATGTCTTTCCTGGTAATATACTGGCTTCTGTTCACACGAATGTTTCCAAGAACTGGATGAAGTCTTGACCTGGTCGATTTCCAGGGATTTCTTCTCTGGAACAAGTTTAAACTTGTACATATCCATACATTTAGGTTTTTATTTATTATTCCTCACTTTGGATTTGGGAAGCACGTAGTGCCCAATAGATACTCTATGCACGAGAAGTACAGAACGCACTAAAGATTTCTAAAAGAATCCTCTTTCTTACTGTGTACAAGACGTGCAGCCATCACTGGTCAGCATGTGTTGGCTTTTTTTCAGTGCTATAAAAACCTCAGTGCATTGTTCTGCTCTGACATAACTCGGAGCAAGGAAGAGAGAGAGAGAGCGAGAGAGAAGCAGGAGAGGCTCTCGCTTGCATTCATAGAAAGCCAGAACGCCTTCTTTAATTTCACTTTGGGCTCAGACAGTTTTACCACCATACATGGTTATGTTTAAGCAGCCCAAGCAGATTTCCCCTTACACTTATGCCATAGTGCTTCAACCACTATGAAATCTATAAAGATTGAGTACTGGAACGAGATTGTCAGTAAAGAAGCCCTAACTGCTCCCTGGCTCCTCATAAACTGATGTTATGAACATGCTGGCATTATGGCCACTTAATGGTATTAATCAGCCTAGATCCTACAACTAGTCATGTCTCAATGAGTCATGAAGAGTCATATTGAGGACCCTTCAAAATATCCTCCATACTTCCATAATATGTTCAATATGCCTTGGGAGGTAGTATTTTAATCAGGTTTACTTTAGTCTATAAAAAGATTCCCCAATCAAATAGTAGTATGAATATTATTAAGTAAGTAGTAAAACACTTCTAGAACATGTGGTTATAGAAAAAATTTACGAAGCCGGGATGGTGTGGTACACCAACACGTCCCAAACTGATTTATTGATTAATACAATAAAATTTGCGCCAACGATTATATAATACTTTTTATGCATTCGTAGTTGCATTTAATGTTTAATGAGACAAGTGAGCTCTTGTTATATCTTTCACTATAAACAGTTGTTCTCTCTCTCTCTCTCTCTGCTTGCCGTCAAGAAACCAAAAGGCCTGAAGCATAAACGAGACAGCTTTAGCTCAGATTCTAGCAAAGCTAGACATTCCAAAAATGACAAACATCTCTCAGAAAACCATATCGCCATATCAACAAAAACAATTACACACATCAACACCTTTTGGCCAAACAGAATCATGAATTTAACAGTGCTTTGTTATGTGGCGTATGTCCTGTCATGTTGGCCTATTTTGACTGTAATGTCAAACTTTAATCTAACGGTGTCTTATAGGTAACATTTGATTTAGTGTTTTCGGGTTTAAAATGTTGAAAATAAGACACACGGGCAACAATTCAAACTGGTTGCACAAAGACAATTTTGAATGACGCAACTGTGAATGAGGGACAAACTAAAGAACCCATCAGGGTGCAAGATGGAAGCCACCCCCCCATCCCCCAAGACTGTAATGGTGTGACAATGGTGGCACAAAAGCACAACAAAGGGCGAGGCAGTGAAATAAAAATGCAATAATTTGCACTTGTATGACAACCTGGCACAATTCCAAAGCAGGTTTTCCCATAATTTTTGTAATATGGTTGATAATTGTTTTCATTTCTTTTGAAATATACTGTTACACAGACTCCTCATAAACAGCCACAGACTTCCTTTATAGCTGGCCAGCCCAGACCCATGAGCCATCCAACACATAAAACTAGTCATTCAGAATTGCCCGATTTATTTATTTATTTTTAAATCTAAAATGGTTGAAACATGACTCTTCTTGTTCCTAAAAACAGCTCACTGTGTCAGTGTTATTCATCACAGCCACAAGCAAATAGCTTTGATTTTAAGGGAGGAGCACAGGTTCAGACTGACTCATCTTTTGTCAACCGGTGTCTCTATAATTAACCCGATCATCAAGTATGGAGCTGGTAGTTTTAGGCGGCTCATTAAAATAAATAAATAAATAAATAAATAAAAATATTGCATCTTCATTAACCTGCATTTTAAAATAAATAAATAAAACAATAATATTAATACTAATAATAGAAAACACCCTCATGTTCAAATCTACTGCTAAAACACAATCATGTTATGGCTAGGGATGCATCAAGACTAAATGTTTCAGAGTATGACTACATGTTTTTTGTACTCAATACCACTTACCGATACTGAAATGTGTAACCTACTTAGTGTTATAGAATCAGGGCAGTCATGGAAATTTTTTTTATTTAGCACTGTTGAGTTTTCTGTTCAAGATGTTTAAAACTATATCTTTAATAGAGTGTGTGAGGACGGCCAACCAGCATGTGCAGAGCAGTATCAGCGAGCTTGGCTGTTAAAAATGAGTGCACGGTGCCCATAAATTTCACATTGACTCATGGGCAAAGTGTAAGAAGTCTGCGTGTCTCAGTGCTCGCAGTACTTAAGTGCTCTCCCATGTGACCGTTTCTCTGCACGCTCACTACACTTCTCAAACACCTTTGTGTGCATATAATTCATGGTGGCTTGCGCATATTTTGAAGGACCCAATACTGCTCAGCGTTCTCGGTTCGGCCACACATGCCATAAGATGCTTCATCAGGTTACTTATATTATAGGAAAATGCTGTAGTCCCTCGTATATCTATTTTTACAGCGCACAATATACAGTCGGCTGTGATTGCAATCTTTAATCGTTTAATTTCCAGATGGCTGTCATTTTTTGTCGTCTGTTCATAGCACGACAGCGTAAACTATGATTAAGTCACATAGTTAAGTCATATGTTATTGGATGCTGTTACTGGAGCATGATATCCCAATACCAGTAACTAGATAAATGCATTCATACTTATCACTATAATAGTCTTAATGACAAAGTTGATCAGAGCAATGGAAATGCCAGAAATAATGTCAAACAACCATTTTTCATGAGAAATATGTATTAATCCCAAATCCAATCCAGAACAGTGCAGGAATCCCAGCTAAAGCAAGTTCAAGTGCTGATTTCTACTGCAGCAATAAGTAAAATGGCCCATTGGGATATGACTCAATGTGGCTGGATGGCAGGGCTGCAGTTTGTCAAACATTTTGCGAAAGATATCATCTTTTCCACAGAGCGTTCATACTGATACCGTTTCTGCCTCGCCTGAAAAGGAAGTAAAAAAAGTTCCCGCAAATGCAGATAATACACAAAAAACACCTTCGTCTATCAAACAATTGTATGCAACTCTACCAATCACATAAATGCAAATAACTAACTAACTATGTAAACTCAAACAGGTTTAATGGTACTTTTAATGCTACTCAATAGGTTTAAGAGTACTTGAGTGGTAATTCCAAACCTGACATGTTTGGGCAGACCAAAACACCACGACTTGACTGTTCTGGCTCAGCGACTGCTGCTTAGACCAGGCCAAATCAAACAAACGCAGGCTGTGATGAGACTCTTTTTAAGCACGCCTCCACTCTGCTGCAATACTCGCTGTAAAACAGGATTCATTTTCAATCATAAGAGCTCACGGAAGATACGCAAGGCACAGCAAACAGGCTGTGTTATATAAAACAGCGTGTTTCAGAAATTTCACACAGACTTCACAAGTTTATCATTAAAGTGAAGACTAAGTTTGCAAACATTAGCTATAACAGGAATAAAACAATACCGCGTCATTACAGGAAAATGTGGTTTGATACAAAGTCGAGATACTTTTACCACTAGAAAGCTGAATATTTTCATTTAGCAGCATGTCTTGAAGCATTATATTGTATTGTCCCACGACAGTATAGTAATGATTACACTTATTTATTTGTTAAAGAACAGTACATCATACTTTTTAAAAAAAAATCATTTTAGAGAAACATTTAATAGTGTGGACTGTCCACAAAACAGGCTGGTTCCTAATATTGCTAGGTGTTAAAAGCTATAAAAAGTCATTCCCTCACCAGCCTCTTTATTTCCTCTCCTGAAGTAAATACAACAAAAAAAATGTAGCTTATGTTCCAGAGAAACCACAAACTCCTCCGCCCTAAGGACTATTCCATGCTTGTAAAGTTAGTTTTACCTCTGACTGTTAAAAAAGCACTGACAATGCCATCTTGCATTTATATTTAAATATTAACACACAAATATTACATTTGAATATTAACACATGAACATTATATTAAACAACCGGTGTTGGCGGTTACTACAGAAACGGCAAAGTGATCTGCCTTGTAAATAGCATATTTTTATTGTTACCATTTGTTACTAAAATGCTGTTAAATCTGTTGCACAAGAGCCCAGGAGGCAGAACGAAACAAGTGCATACCAGTATCTAACGGAATTTTTGTTTGTTCATTAAAAATAAAACTAACTGGAAATTAATTCATTACACTGGAAAAAAAAGCAGGCACTACTCTAACTGCTTCGCTGCGTCTCGACACGGCGATTGTGAATGCAGCATTTCCTGTTTTATGTTGGATGTTCTTGGAGAAATACGTCATTTCGTGTGATCTAGTAAGATTTTACGATCGCTGTCAACACTTAGTTACAATGAACTTGTTGAGTTGCTGAACCACATTTTGTCATTTCAACCAAACCTGACAGCCTTGCGTGAAACCTTTTTGACCTGAACGCAGTGCCTCCCAAAATACCTGCTGCCCCACGAGAACAATGAGTACAACATAACATTGTAGATTGTGGTCAAACTCCACACACTTATCATGGCATGAAAATTGTATATCAACACATGCCACACTAGATGATGATGCAGTCATAGTACGTCCTATTTGACCAGACTCCTCAAAATGAGGTTGTAACTGTCCAATAGTCACCAAATGGTTTGCATGGACAAATTAGGCAACAATATTGCAGAACATTTTACTCACTCAGTCGCTCGCACACACCCTAGATTGCATCCTTCCCAGTCTCACAGCCACTTCCTTAAATCCTACATCTAATTTTACCCAGCCGACCCATTTCCCGCCTAGCACAAAGACACGAGTACAAGAATACACACCACACACAATCAGTGACCCGAACTGATGCATGTTGACATCCCACCCAAACATGACCATATTAAGATTCATCTCTATAACTCAACCACTTATTTGTCTGATCATTCAAATTCATTCGCCTATCCATCTTCAGTAAGAGCTTTATCCTGGTCAGGGATATGGCTGGTTCTGGAGCCTTACCCAGGAACACTGGGTACAAGGTCGGAATACAGTCCAGTCCATCACAGGGCACACACACACACACACTCATTCACTCCGAGGGGCAATTTAGTGTAGCTAATCCACCTAGAAAATTATTTTTGGAGGTGGGAGGAAACCAGAGAACCCAGAGGAAACCTACAAAAAGGCACTGGGAGAACCGGTCAAATTCCACATGGAAAGTAACCCAATTGAGTGCAGCTCATCCAGCTAGAGAATACTTTTTTGGAGATAGGAGGAAACCAGAGAACCCAGAGGAAACCTACAGAGGAAACCTACAGAGGAAACCTACAGAGGAGACACGGGGCGAACTGGTGAAACTCCATGGTAACGCAAGCTAACCTGAATTTTCTGTTGTGTTTTAGGTTTTGTTGCATTTCTGTATTTGTTGATCAGTTTTCATTAGGTTTTCTGATTTTCTGTCACGTATCAGAAGTAGCTGTTGGTTTCGTTGCGGTCTTTTCTGATTCGCTGTCGAAGTTCTACATTTGTTGTTGTGTTTATCGTCGTGTCGTTACATCTTATGATTTTCAGTTGTTTTTCTGAAGTAACTGCTGTATTGTTTTTGCCGTTTTCTGATTCGCTGTTGCGTTTTCGGTTTGTTCAAGTGTTTCACTTTCACGGGTCACCGCACTACAAAGATTTGTGGAAGTCTTTAGAGAAAAGGTGCCAAGCGAACCTTTAATGACTTCTTAACTACACTATAGTTTCGCTCTACAGCTCCAACGCGAGAAATAAAACACGGGACACCAAACACTTCTTAGCCGATCGACCAGTTTTGGGACAAATCCCAGCAAACCTTTCCCCTTTATTTATAATGTTAAGGTAGGGCTGGCTTTTAGCATAAAGTCCTCACCACAGAGACCAAACAAACACTCTGACCACTCTTAACACCATTTTGTGATAGTTTGGAAGTCTTTCTTTCATTTATCCCCACAGCTCTGTGCGTGCGTGTGTGTATGAGGAATTTCCCAGGCCGTGTATCAAAGCCCTGCTCTCCGCTACGTCATCGGCAAGGCGAACTGACAAGCCGGAAATGCGGGCAACCAAGGAAACCGCCACGTTTCACGACACCGCTTCACGACAGTGTCACACTGGTCGCTGTGGCTACATCTGAAACCGCACAATGCCGGACTGAATGGGCCTACTATATGGTATATAGTAACTGTAAAGCTGCTCTATTTAGTACAATAGTGCAGTTTCGAGTCCACACACACACCCAGAGAGAGAGAGAGAGAGAGAGAGAGAGAGAGAGAGAGAGAAAGCGAGAGAGAGAGAGAGAGAGAGAGAGAGAGAGAGAGAGCTCGCGCTCCAAAACCAAGGAGTGGCTAGTGTTCAACTCGGATGAAGTGAATATAGTGTAAAACACGGCCCACACACTGGGTGAGTCGTAAACGCCATAACCGGGAGAGTACATGCTCACTTTTAAAGCTGCACAAAAAATAGTAGCTTACAAACTGAATAAACCGACAGAAAAAACACCTACAAACTGAGCGCGCGGGCGAGCAAACGGGTAAAGAGGCGCGCGCGTTTTCGCCGCCGTGCTTTTATCCTGTGCTCGATTTGCGCCACATGAGCTCAGTGCACGCAGACAGCACCACATTCAGCCCACGTCCAAGCTCCCAATCCACAGCAAGCCAGGACATGTAGCTGATCTCCCTCCGCGTGTTTCAACACACACACACACACACACACACGCGCGCGCGCCTCATCTATCTGATCGCCTTGATTTCACAATTCCCCCAACAGCTCGAGCTCTTTCCTCAACTGTCACAGAGATCCCATACGGGTGAGGCTCCGACCCTGCCCCGCTCACAGCGTTACACCAGCACGAGTGGAGAAACCATCGAGTTCTCTTCACAATCCCACACGGAGCACTCCATCAGGACTCGATCACCTGCATGACCCCGGGAGGAGTCGGTGCCAGTCCGGCACAACTACCCCAACAGGAAAGACCAGTGACACCAACGTGTACGTGCGTGTGTGCGTGTGCGTGTGTTTCTTCATGAATATTTGCACGTAGAAGGAAAAGTAGCGATCGAGCACGAGCATATTCACAAGCACTGTTTATAGTAAACCTGATTTAAAAAACGATCACTCGATTTAAACACCGATCAAGTACTAGTTTAGAGATTTAGTTGGGGATATTTGGTTTAAAAAAAAAAACCCGCCCCATTTGCAGCACCAATCTGTCTGAAGGCTGATCAGCAGAGGTGTGTTCTTTAAATAAATAAAGAAATAGATCAAATAAACACAAACACAACTAACCAAATCCGAGAATTATAAATCAGACTGGGTGGAAATAAAAATAAATAAATAAATAAATAACTAAATAAATACCTAACCCACCCCCTGGCCCCTCATGCATCAGCTCCTCGGTGCAATAATAAACCCAGTGACAGCACCGCGGGGTCTTTCTCCAATCTGCTGCACATTCGGTTCTTTTTACACACAAAACCAGTTGAACGGGGAAACTCCGTCACGGAGCGGAGCGGAGCGGCCTGGAAACCGGCGCAACACTGCAGACCAGCTGCTACAACCCTGTCAATAACTCTGCACGAAAACAACAGTCCAAACAAAGCTTACCTACTCAGCTAGAGCAGAAGAAACAAATCCCTGACCAATGAGATGTACAGCTTCAGTGTCTCTCCAGCACCAGCAGCACCAGCAGCACAGCCCCGGACACAGCAGCGTGTTTCTGCCTTTAGCGCGTCGGACTCGCCTTCCCGAGCCTACAGGCCGGAAACCACGCCCACTCGCACATGCCCCGCCCCATCGAGCCATAATTGGAAAAACTGACCATCTGAATTCCCAATCACAACCCGTGCTGCCAGTAGCTCCGCCCACTTAGAAGAGTATATTATAGGTTTAAAAAAAAAAAACCTATAATAAATGTAAATATCAGACGTGTTGTTTTATTTAGAATAATCTAATGATTCGTGATCTGTAAAAGGGTATACTCTGTAATTACACCAAGCCTCACTGGTGTAACTGTAGAAAGTGTCGAAACTAATGCATTTCATCGTATTTCAAAAAGATCGTAGTTTCTAGTTTTGTATTTTTTCGTATTGTGATTTTTATTTCATGCCATATGTGGGCAGGTCACACATCCGGTACCGTACGTGACGTTAATTCACTTTTCCCACAAGATGGCACCAAAATGCAGGTTCCCAAATGCAAGGTTTGCAAACCAAACAGCAGAGTAACACTTTGGGACTGCTCTGTGATCAGTTTCTGCTGATAATACAGTTCCATCTACTACTGGGAAGCATATCTTATAATGCTTCAATAGTTCATTAAAATGCTCTCATGAAGGGATTAATATATTCTGACACCAATCTGCACCACCACCCATCCCCACCATTTAGTCAGAACAACTCGAGCAAACACGACAACAGTTACAAGGCTAAACATTTCCATCGTTTCAGAAGGAATGTGCTCCAAAAAAAAAAAAGCAGAGTCTTACCTTTCTTCACTGAAGGTTTTCTTTCCAGACCTTTATCCAGTGACTTTTTTGGCAAGTCGAACGCTGCCTTCATCTGCGCCACTTTGACACTTTGTGCCGCGTCCAAGACCACATCAGCTTTAGCCTCTGCAGGTTTGGTCCACTCCTTCATCTTCTCATGCAGCTGGATGGTTTCTTTTATCAGGTCAGACACAGGCTTGCCTTTTGGGGGGTTTTCTGCTTTTTCCCTTGCCGGGACACCGCCCTGATGAGATACAGGAGTCCGATCATTCCTTGTTCCAATGCTTTGATCAGTTTGGCTTAGCATAGTGGTGGCACAGTCGGACGCGAGAGACTGTCCAACGGATTGCGGTGTAAGATTGTTTTGTCCTGTATTGTGTTGCATACAGCACACTTGTGGGGAAATTTGCACATCTAGAGGAGTGGTGATATTATCTGTCGTAGGGTTCTGTGATACAGATCTCCCACATCCATCCTTGACAGGACCGGTGAATGCTTTTATGGGTTCTTCAATGCAAAGCTTTGTCTCATTTGTCATATTCTTTAGTTCATGACTCTCCATAGATTTAGAAATTTCAGTCAAAGGTACACAAGTCTCCGAGTCTACATGTGACAGTAGTGGCCTGCCCTCTACATGACCTGCAGTGCTTTCTGAGACAGAGATGAGCTTGGAGTTAGAAATGGATACAGATGCTTCTTGATGAATATCATTAACCAAAGTGAGGTTTCTGTCAACACACTGGTTGTCTCGGTCCCTCTTTGATGAGGTCATCTCTCCAAAGCATTTGCCTCGATCTTTCTCTAACATTACAGTTGATCGTTCCTCCAAATTTTTCTCTGTTGCCATAATGTTTCCCTTATCCCTATCTTGGGTGTAAAACATCATTTTACCTGATAGTTCACTTTCTGACTCTGTAGCTTTAACCCCAAGCATGTCTGGATTTCTCATTTCTTTCTCCATAACAAGAGCATCTTTAGATTCCATGGCTGCATTCAAGGCTATATGAGAATCCATTTCACCCATAATGCCGTGTGTCATGTCAGGGAGTGACAGCATCTCTGACTGTCCGGTCACCACTTCCAAAAAATGCTCAGGAATTATCTCAGTTTGGATATTGGCAGTTTCTTTTGGGGGATAATAATCTACTCTATCTTCTTGTTCAAGAGGGAATTCTTCAGTCTCCTTATGCACTCCTCCTGCATTGCACGACATGTCAGTTTTTCTCTCTACATTATTCTCCGAGTCTGGCAAACACATGTGCTTCTCCTCTTCCTGCAGCTCTTCAAAACTTGACATGGTTGGACCTCTGTACATTGAAAGGCCCAAAGATGCCATTACTGAAGAATCTGGATTAGTCATGCTCTTATCTGTTGCATCACTACTCTCTATATTACTACCTGCAGCCTGGTATTTTTCTTTTTTTCCAAAGTTATCCCTGATTTTGCGCTCCACTGTGGTGGCAAAATCACAGACATCTCCACTGTTCTGTAATAATAACTCTGTTGTTTTAAGCACCGCGCTATCCGACAGGTCAAAGGTTATTGCAAGAGATGGTATATCTATTCCATATATTTGTTCTGATGTTGCTACATGCTCCGGTACTCCGGAACTATCCGGTTCAGTAGAAATGACCTCCTTGCATTCAGATTTGGGTGATCTCCATTTTAATGGTAGGTTGTCTTTAAAAGAAGTAAAAAGTGATAATTTTCCTCTGTCTTCATCAGCCAAGCTTGGTTCACAGGACTTGTCATGACCATCTTGCCAAGGCGGATTTTCTCCAGGTAAATTCTTTTGTAATAGGGCATTCATTGTGTCTAGATTGTTCTTCTCCGTGGCTCTGGTTGGTGTCTCAGATTTTGCAATAGGCATTTCAAATGGAAAATGATCGTAATTTAAATCCTCTGTGACAATTAAGGTGTTGTTGCCAGGAACAGCCACAGTATCAGTCATGCTGTTTCCATCTTGTTCCTTAAGGCTGCCTTTAGCCTGTGAAGTGACACTCTTCTCCTCATTGACTGGTGATTTGCATTGTTGAAAATGAACATTCTCCACTCCACTAGATGAGTCCCGTGCAAGGTCCTGGATGTTGTCCTTATGAATTAACTTCCATTCCTGACTGTCATTCGCTGAATTTTCCAGGTCCATCCTGTTGCTCCTTTCTGCCACAGCTATGCACTCTGGTTTTGAAGAGCCGGCCACTTCAGTGTTCAACGTGCCTCTCTTAGTGACTCTAATATTGTTCAACTTCTGCAAACCTCGAACTTTGGTCCTGCCTCCCTCGCCCTCTCCTCTTTCTTTTCCTCCCTCTCTTTCTCCATCCCCTCCCTGTATCCATTCCCAGTCTATAGGAGGAGCTCCTTTTTTGCAAGAGCGATTATCCAGCTTCAGAGTAGGTGATGCTGGCTCTGTGCCTGGGCTCACATCCAGCCTTTCCCTAACCAGTCCAGCTTCATCCTCCACCTCTCCGTAGGTCACCTCGCTTGCGTTTCCTTCCTTCTTGCTACCCCCTGGGTCTGGGCTGGGTTCCTTTTCCTCCAGTGTCCCCTGTTGCTCTCCAACCCTAGCTTGGTTCTGTCCCATTTCATTCTGTGGAAAGAAATTGTGTTATTACTTTTCTTTCATGCATGTTGCAAATGATGCCATGGGTTTGGCATGCAGGTTTTGTAAGTCCATATCTTGCACAGGGCTGAGCTTTCCCCACTCCTCCACACTCACTCCCTGTCTTCATGTATCTCTGCAGTGTTGGCTAACCATATCAATTACATATTTCTCTCTCTTAGCATGTGGAAATCGTTCCTCTAGATATCATCAAGCACTGCTACAACTCATGTTCATATAAGCTCTCTTCTTTCTAGCCATCTATTTACTTTTTTCTTTCTTTCTCCATGAATGCATTTTAGAAAGCAGTGCACAGGTTTCTGTTGTTAAACTTAGGCAACGTTTCCTCCAACTGTTTGACTTATACAGCAGTGATGTGAATCTTTGTGGGAAGTGGGAGTCTTGTGATCGCTGCATTTCAGACGGGCCATTGGTTATGTGGACAACAACGTCACCAGGAAAGTAGCAATGAGAGTCACAAGTTTTCAGTTGAGATCTTAACAGTGAAGCTGTTAATGGTACTAACAGACAAGATTCCAACTCTAGGCAATATGGTGTTGTAGTGTTACATAAGAGCTGAAATATAAAAGTAAAGACTTGTCCCATAACTGTCTTTCTATCATCTGTGTATCTGAACACAGAGCTGTAATTTGTCTGAAAGTCAGAATAGGGCTTGGCATTCGTACTCGTGTTAAACGTAGATGTCAGTGGGTTCACACAATAAAACTCGTTTAGTTGTAATATAAACAAAGTAGAGAATTAAGTACCCGTAAAGGACCCATACAGTTTAGTGTTTGGTCAGCGAATCATCACAAGTTGAATCACAATGGGAAAATTAAACTGCATGTTGATTTGAATGGATTGGATCAAAATTCTCTGTGCTATAAATATATTCTTAAATTTATCTTGCTTATAGAGAGAACATAGTAATTTTATATTTGCTTGAGGAAGCTCTCGACTCTCAGACACAACCACTCTTCATACACTTATGATGAGTAGAATAAGGAGGACAAGGAAAACGTGTAATATATAAGAATTGTGACGTACATTGACTTTAGCCTACAGCAGGGAGTTTGTGTACTCTTTTGAAATCTTTTCTAGGAGATTCTTCCTCATTGGTACCATTTCCCCAAAAGCTCCATTCACTACGAGTGGTTTATTTTAGTCTTCTTATCTGCACTCACTAACCTGTGTGAGTGGGAAAGACATCAATCATATGTGTTATTTCAGAGTCAACCCTTCTCTTAGACAGATTATTTAATCCCTGGAGGTTAAGATATCAGTCTATTACGGCTTGCTGTGGTTAATCTAATACTTACATTTTCCACATCTGCAAAAGCTGAAGGTTTTAGAGGCTGCATCAATAGTAATATATTTACCAGAAACTATGGTACAATGCTGAGAAAGAGAGACACACTGGAACAGGAATGCCTCAATGACTCAAATACAATAGGCAATGTTCTAGACTGACAATGTGTTTCCTGTCCCTGTGCCTCCCGATACCTCTTATACACGCACCCAAACTTGTCAAATTTGCTCCATGATGGTTCCTTTAAAGGTTTATCAAATGGACAGTTTGTATATCATAGGCTCACCCTCCAAAAGGAACTCAGTTTGTGAGACAGTAATCCTGTAGGAATTAACAATGAAAGCAAAATACTGCAAAAAACAAACAAACAAACAAAAATCAGGAACATGTCATCTAAGTACTTATTACTCAAAAATAAATCTAGCATCTAAGACACTGAGTTTACAACACATCATTTTATTTACACGAATACTTTAAATAACACAATATGCAAAAAGTGCTAGCAAGGTCCAAATCATGATTTTACTTCAAACCCAAATATGGCTATAAATCTATGCACATCCATTTGCCTTACAAAATAAATAAATAAATAAACAAACAAATAAAAATAAATAAAATAAAATAAGGTTTATACTCACAGCATAAAAATGAAGAGTTTATTCTTAGATTAAAGTGAGTACAGTCCAGGCAGCAATCTCATTTGTGTCATGCTAACTGGAGCACTTATTTTTAGCAGTGCTAGCATGTTTACAAGTTTTGGAGCTGTTGCTAATCAACAAAAACATTAAAGTATCAGTGTGGCACTCCATAAATTCTGTGCTTTATCTAATGTATTTGTAGATTATTTGTTAACTCCTGAGAAAAAATAAAAAACTTACAAAAAAATTACATCTGCAGACTGCAAGGCCAATCTCTTATTCTGAAGTACCACAACTGTCCCATTGTCCTGCTGTCTTCACCCAGGCTTAAGGCAAATCACCTGATCTTCTTGTGCCTGCATGATTTTCTCCTTCCACATGCAGTTTGGGAAGTAAAGCTACTCGCTACTTTTGTAAGCAAGCTAATATTTTCACAGTGAAACAAAGTCAATAGAAAGAATCAAAAAGAAAATTTGGAGAATGAATACCTAAATAATGTAATGACACCTATCAAAATTGTGTGTCACTCACCGCGGAGCACCACAGATTTCTATAACTGAGCTGCTCTCTCCACCAGGACAAGACGAGTCTTTGTTGGACTTGCAGTCCAAGTTCCTGGTACTCTTTTTCTTCTTCAAAACTTTGTCGTCTAAAGAGACGCTCTCCTATTATTGCTCTCCTGTGCTGTGATGTCACGGCCCACTTTTACTTAATGAAATAAGTTACTCCTCTTCCACTGTGAATTAGTGCAGATGAGAGCTGGACAGAGCCGAGGACCAAGAGTCGCTCTCGACTACTATCAGATAACTTTCTCAGGAATTTATGGGCAAAATTTGATTCTTGATCAGTTGGTACTGATGGGAAATTTATCAAACCCTCTCATAAAAAAAAAAAAAACAGTACTAACTGTACCATTTCTTATTGCTGGAGGGGTACACTAATCTTTTGTACCTTTAATATTTATATTTCATTCTGCATATGTGAATATATAGTGTGTATATATAGTGTATCTTTAAACTGATTTAAGCTATATAATTAGACCATTATTATATTTTGAAATAAGCTAATTTATTAACTCAGATTTCCCAAGATTAGATTTAGAATAGATTTACCAAATTTCCTGTCAGGGATCAATAAAGTAATTCATCCATCCATCTATCCATCTATCCATCTATCTAGACATTTTTGCTGTAAAAACACCTTTCAAAAGTTACATAAATCACTTTCAGTTTTGTAGAAACTCTCTGAGACAACATGAGGAAGAAACCTTGAGAGGAACCAGGCTCAAAGGGCAGCCATCCTCTTCTGGGTGACATTGGATAGTGTGATTATACACTGAGCAGCCCCATCTGACTCGTTGAGGCACTCTGGAAGTGTGCTGTGGTATGTGGTACCAAGTCATTAGTAGCAGATCCTTTAATTCCTGTAAGGTGTGAGAAGGGGCCTCCGTGAATAGGACTTGTTTGTCCAGCACATCCCAAATATGTTTGATCGAATTGAGATCTGGGGAATTTGGAGGCCAAGTCAACATCTTGAATTCATGTTTCTCAAATCATTCCTGAACAATTTTTGCAGTGTGTCAGGGCGCATTATCCTGCTGAAAGAGGCCACTGCTATTAGGGAATACTGTTGCCCTGAAGAGGTGAACTTGTTCTGCAACAATATTTAGGTAGGCGGTACATGTCAAAGTAACATCCACATGAATGCAAGACCCCAAGGTTTCCCAGCAGAACATTGCCCAGAGCATCACACCGCCTCCACTGGCTTGCCTTCTTCCCATAGTGTATCCTAGTGTGACGCATGCACACCCAGCTGCACACATGATGTAAAAAAAAAAAACGTAATTAATCAGACCAGGCCACCTTCTTTCATTGCTCCATGGTCCAGTTCTGATGTTCATGTGCCCATTATAGGTGCTTTCGGTGGTGGACAGAGGTCAGCATGAGCACTCAAACCAGTCTGTGGCTACGCAGCCCCATATGTAGCAAGCTGTGATGCACTGTGTCTGACACATTTCTATCACAGTCAGCATGAACCTTTTCAACAATTTGTGTTACAGTAGCTCTTCTGAGGGATTGTACCAGATGGGTTAGTCTTCGCTCCCTGCATGCATCAGTGAGCCTTGGGTGCCCATGATCCTCATCACCAGTTCACTGGTTGTCTTTCCTTGGAGCACTTTTGGTAGGGACTAACCACTGAATACCAGGAACACCCCACAAGACCTGCTTTTTTGGAGATGCTCATCTAGCCATCACAATTTGGCCCCTGTGAAAGTCACTCAGGGCCCTACACTTGCCCATTTTCCCTGCTTCTAACACAGTTAGACTGTTCAGTTGCTGCCTAAAATACCCCACCCCTTGACAGGTGCCATTATAATGAGATAATCAATCTTATTCAACTCACCTGTTTAAATATTATTGTAAATAATACACACACTGTGTCTCAACACACACACACACACACACACACCACACACACACACACACACACACACACACACACACACACACACACACACACACAAAATGGTAGCAGAGCTGCCATGCAAGGGGCTAACTTGCCATTTGGGAGCAACTTGGGGTTCAGTGTCTTGCCCAAGGACACTTCAGCATGTGGAGTCATGCGGGCTGGGAATTGAACCACCGACCCTACGATTAGCGGACAACCCGCTCAACCACCTGAGCCACAGCCGCCCTATCCACTGAATAGATTATCCACTGAAGCAAGGGTGAGACTTGATATCAATAAGCAAGGGCAGATCTTCAAGATATCAATGTGGAACCATCCACAGCAGCAGAAGGAGAGGTTTGGTGAAATAGGAAAACATAAACTCTGGAACAGAATCTGTAAATATTATTAGGGGTCCCTTAAGGAGGTCTTGAAGTGCCATTAATTTCTCCCCTACAAACCACCCGGTTGAGGATATAAGGGCCTGTCCAAGCCAATGTCTTAAATGTGATTGTGCTCAATTCGTATTAATCAACCTCTAGATATTCATTATTGTCAGGTTTGTCCACAGCACAACTGTTGGCTGGATATTTTTGGTTGGTGGTCTGATTCTTAACCCAACATGACAACTATGTCAATGTCATTGCTGTGCTGTTTGAGAATGATCCATCATCCAAATAATATCATATGGTCAGTTGTAGTGCTGTGGTGAACCACTGTGGCAGAGGTTGTTGGTGTCAGACAGATGCTTTGATTTATTTTTTAATTTTTTTTAAACTGCTGATTTCTTGGGAGTTTCATGCACAACAGTCTAGAGTTTACAAAGAATGCTGCAAAAACAAAGAAACAAAGAAAGAAACAAACATCCAGTGAGTGGTAGTTCTGCCTTGCTGATGAGAGAGGTCAGGAACATTTGGACCAGTTCAAGCTGACAGGAAGGTTACAGTAGCTCATATAACCACTCTTGACAACCATGGTGAGCAGAAAAGCATCTCAGAGGACACAACACATCAAACCATGAGGCAGATTGGTTACAGATAAGTTCCACTCATGTCAGCCAAGAACAGGAATCTTCACAGCAGTGGGCTCAGGTTCACTGAAACTGGAAAGCACTGCCAGGTCTTTTTCTAATCTTCAACTGTCCAGTTCCTAATGAAGTATATATATGTATAAAAGCTTTCAGACTTTTGGTTAAAGGCATGCGGTCTTTGTGGTGTTTGGATACTGTAGCACAATTTGGATCTTATTAAGCCCATTGCTAACATATGATGTCACCAAATTACAATGCCAAAAAGCCTAT